>CAMOHE010026553.1:0-34546 GCA_946598075.1 Artocarpus hirsutus
AGGATTAAGATGCAATACAAATGATTGTCTAAAGTGAATTGATTTGCCAAGACAGAATTATTAATCCAAATCAATTCACTTTATGTCTCAATCCAACACATCGTCAACTATGACAATGTGCCAATGTTTCTATTCATGGAGTCCACCTTCGATGGTCAAGACAAACCATCTCCCGATAGGGATATAGACAACATAACAATCTTTACATGAATAAAGCGCCCAACTTTATTCCCTCGATTGCGGATCTTATGATTTAGACCGTCACCTTAAGAATCGTGTCTTCCGCATAATCTATCCATCATATGCCTAATTCTTAAAGGTTTAGACCGACAGTCTCAGACTATTGTTTGCTTATCATACATTCAACAAATATGAACGTAAAGAGGACAATATTTGGTATATAAATAATAAATTCTTTATTGATAAAAATGTCTCCAAAAACGCATTACATTTTTACTCTATTAGGGCATACATGTCTAACATCCATAAGTTCTTAAATGATCTAGAAATCATTCCAGACATGGATAAACTACTCACACTATATTGTGATAACAGTGGTGCAATAGCAAATTCAAGAGAATCAATAAGCCACAAAAGAAGATAGCATATAGAATGAAAATATTTACCTACATCATTTCTAGACCTGATCATTGTATAATATATTCACCTATATATAAGTAGATCTATTTTTCTAAGACTAGTCAGAAGCATGTGCTCTGTGCATTTGTCACATTTTCTAGATACAGAGATAAAAAAATATATCTTATAAAATTTAATTTAATTTTGTTACTTTCTTGATCATTTGGTTTAGTAAAAAAAAAGTTAAGCAGAAAATATTTAAAAGGAAATTATTAATCAAAAATTTTAGAAGGAAAGCATAAAAATACAAAAATTAGAAAAATGAAGGACTAAAAATGCAATAGGAAAAAAAGACAAAAAAATACTGAAACAAAAAGTAATAAAAATGAATGAATGAATGAATGAATGAATGAATGAATAAATAAATAAACAAATAAATATACAAAAGGCATAAAGAAAAGAAAAGAAAAGAAACCCAATGTCACGTGTCAACCTCATGCACAAAAGCATATTCACACTTTACTCTTCTAATTGTTTAGATTAATCAAACAAAAAATGAGTACCTCATAGTAAATAATCCTTTTCCAAAGCTAATTATCATAAATAACGCTTTTCAAAATACTTTTAATGAATAATAAATTTATGGTGTAAATAATTTATTTAACCCCTTATTTATAATGTAAATAATTCTTGTCTATATATAAATAGATTTAAGGTGCACATAATTTAGTTACCCATTTGTTTACAATGTAAATAATTTTCCTTGACAATTTAAATAGCTATATATATTTTTAAAACAAGCTAGTTACTTTGAAAAATCTCAAAAATCTACTATTTTCCTCATTCTTTAAAAAAAAGATTTACGCAGAAAATATTTAAAAGGAAAAAAGTTAATTGAAAATTTTAGGAGGAAAGCAAAAAAATAAAAAAATGAAGCAAAACATAAAAAACAAAATGAATGAATAAATAAATAAATGAATCAATAAGAAAAAGGCCAGAATAAAAAGAGAAGAGAAAAGAATAAAAGATAAGAATCTCATGCCCCGTGTCAACTTAATGTTCAAAACTACATTTACACTTTTATTTACACTTTTATATATAGTAGGTATATATAAGGAGCAACCGGCATCAACAAAAAATACATTCCAACTAATTAGTTGGCTATTTATAGTCGATCATCTTGCATCAAGCTCTAACTCAATGTTATCATAAAAGAAAAATGAAATGCAAAGGTTAGAGAAAATTGAATATAAATACAAAACCCAAAAGGCAAGCCATCCCAAACCAACAACCAAAATAAGAACTATCTCGAATTCTAACTAGCAGAACCTGACACTAGCTAAATCGAAACAACAACTTTATATGATCCATAGTTATCTTTTACGAAACTTCAATGAATTGTAGTGAGTTATCATATAAATAATGTAGAATCATTTGTAAATAGGGTTGACTATATAACTATACCTCCTACTTCTAATTATTTTTCAATTGATTTTTTTTGTTTTAGCTACAATTATATCATTTGAATTTAAAGAAACATGTTTTAAGTTTATCCTTCGCATACTTTTTGTACCAAAAGATTATGAATATAAAACAAAAAATATACTTAATTAGATCAAATTTTTTTTATAAAATTAATATGCTTTTCTTCTTGACAAAAAAATTTTAAAAATTTGCCATAAATTTATGGCAAGTATTTTAAGGATCAATAAGGCCCTTCCAAGTCTCATTGATCTCCATTTCATGCGTCCATTAGGGTGCCAAGACTCTGCTACTTAAGCCAAAGAAAGCCTCTGAATCTCCACATTCCTCAGTTGTACTCAAACCTAATAAAACATAAAAACATAACATAGAAAGCTAATATATGTCTCAAATTTAGCAAAATATATAACAAAGGATAACAAATAAAATCAGTCTATCAAATACTAAAGTATGAGCATACATGGTTGCAAGTAATAAAGTGAGAGTAAGAGTGTCAATTTCTATAAAGATTTTTAACTCCGTTTTGCCTAACTATTGCGATTTAAAAACTTACAACTCTATTTAGACAGTCAAGATTTGATAAGAAATTTTAATTATAAAGTAAGAAATTAAAGAGTACCAAAATTAGAATATTAACAATGAACTCAAAGAAGGTTGAAAGAGAAGAAACCAATAATAAAAGAATCTAGAGGGACTACTTCACCTAGTTTTCATCATGTCTCTTCATTTGCCTAGATTATTATCAATTAATTCTCCCACTTTATTGACCAGGATTCTTGATATATTCTAATTCTCTTTTCCAAAGTACACAATTGAAAAATACTCAAAACAACCAATTGTAATATTCCTATCTAGAATTAATCATTAAGGACTCATTAAGGTCAAGTTCCATTAAATGTTCCAATAAGAATTAGAAGTATCCCAATTCTATATTTCCCTAGGTTGTGTTTCCCAAACTAATATTTAGAATTATCCTCTCCCAATTAGAAATTCTAAATATCAAATCAACTAATAGATGATCATGCAATTAGATGTATTAAGATCAAAGAAATACAAATAAATAGAAAGAGAATTAAATTGCAATAATGAAAGATAAATTAACTAAATATGAATCTAGCTAGGCTACATATTCCTTTAGACAAACAATTTAGCTCATCACAGTCTCAATGAAATCCAAAATCAAAGACATAAACATCAATACAAAAACCATTAAAATTCTTAAAGAAACAAAAAAAGGAAGAGAAGTAAAAATAAATTTGTTATTCAATGCTCCAACAAGTCTTCTAATTCTTCCTTTTCTCTTGAATTTCCTCCAATGGCTACTATGGATCATCAATTTAGCACCAAAAGTTCTTTCTCAAAAACCATACTCTAGCTATTTATATGCTCTTCAAAAAATTGAAGGAGTTCTCTTCCAAACAGCTTCAAAAATCACCTTTGTTGGAGCTGAGACATGCTGGTGCTAGGATGCCATTTATATGGTTTTGGGGCATGCCTCTTTTGAACAAAATCCAAAGTAGAATTTAGATGCGTGCGGCCATATGATGTTGAGTGGCTTTGGGGGTGCCTTGGCCAAAAGTCTCCATGGTCTCCATTTTGTGCTGGGGTGCACGTGTGGTTCCTCTAGGCATCAATGCTTTGCACCTCAAGTGCAAAAAGTCTCTAAATCTTGACATTCTTTACTTGGGTTTAAACATAACAAAACAAAACATAATATAAAAAGATAATATGTATCTCAAAAATTAGTAAATTATATAATAGAGGATTACAAATAACATCAATATATCGCACACTAAACTCAGAATGACCAGCATCAAAAATCTTCTATTGTAGTGAGTTTATTAAATGTCTAAGTATACCATCATCAACCCGTTTATCATGGTGTCTGCATTTTGAAATAAACACCTTAAGCATAGTCCTGGTGTAATGTACCATAGCACCTTTGTCAACACTTCTTTCTTAATATTAGGGAGCTCATTTCCTTTATTCTATCTTGACTCTTTACAAACTAGACATTCATCCAAATCCTTAGAATCCTTCAGGAAAAAGACACAATTGTTTTGACAAGCATATATTTTCTCACATTTTATTCCCAAAGTGCTCAAAGTCTTTTTAGCTTTATACGTACCAGGTGGTATTTTATTACCATCTAGTAGAATTGTAACACCTCAAAATTAATTAAATGTTATTAATGTGTAAAATGGTGAATTAGTGTGCCATAATGAATATTTTAAACTTAATTTGATCATTTTGTGAAATTTCTAAACTTATAATATTTTTGATTATTTTAATAATTTTTAGTTACTCTTGATTATTTTTAATTGTTATTTTAAGCATTGAAAACAAAACAATTTGTCAAATGACCAACACGTCCCACTTTGGAAAACCACATGCAGGACGTGGTATTGAAAACTGCTTCCCTTCTCTTTATAAATCTCACTCTCCCTTTCTCTCTCTCACTCTCACTCACAGTCTCTCTCTTTTCTCTCTCTCTCCCGTGCACTATCTCTCTCTCACTCTCTCTCTCGGTTTGTCTCTCTCTCTCATTCTCTCTCAAAATTTTGAAAACAAAATTCAATCTTAAGCTTTGGGTTAGTGGATTGGAAGCTCGGGAACATGATTGAGCAACCACAAACGCGATTTAAAGCTTTGATTCGAGGTTACTTTCAAATTTTCTAAACTTTTTCAATTTTTTAAATTTTCTTGCATTTTGAAATCTAAGCTTTTCTAAGCTTAGAAATCTTTCAATCTAGGTTAGATGAACTTAGAATAACTAGAATACAAGCTTTGTTTCATCAAAAATGGATTTAAATCAAGATTTTTCATTTTTCTCCATTTTTCTCTATTTTTGGATTTTTCTAAAAATTTTGTTTAAAACTTGTTTTAAAGCATTAAAAAGTAATTTATATGTTTTTCTATCAATTATGATCATTACCCATGCCTGAGAATCAAGAAAACAAGTTAGGATTGAAGATTTGGGCTTGGAGAGGCCAAGACCTGTGCCTAGAAAATTCTAGAATTTTTCCAGATTGGCAGGCCGAACTTCCTGTTTGGCAAGCCAGATTCCTGTGTTCAGCAGGTCGGATTCATCCGACCAGCAGGTCGAACCCAAAAAAGTTTGGCTGACCAGACTTGGCTTTCTAGCAGGCCGAACTGTGCAATTCGGCCGGCCAAACTAGGGCGACTGGCAGGCCGACAGGGCATGGTAAAATTTTGTGATTTTTTGCCCGTTTTCATCGTTTTAAACCCCAATTGAAACTCGAACTTTGTAAAATGATTTTATAAACCTAAATGACACACTAAGACATCATGAGATGATTTTGGTAACATAGGATATCTCAAGTTAGATATTGATGGACGCAGTTTATATATATTAGGTTATGCGTGGATCCGTAGAGCTAACGTATAGCGGACTAGGATTACGGTGTGGGACACCGACACAAGTATCGAGGTAGAACTTCTACCCCTTCCTTGGTAGCTAGTTTTAAATGTTTTCACCAAAAAGGAATTTTTAATAAAAACTTTTCAAATGATTGGTTGAAAATACATTTTTACTGACTGATTTCATAAATGGTAGAATTGAGGTGATTTTTCATAATAAACCTCATAATGAATGTAAATGATTATATGTGGTAAAAAAATATTTTTAATAATTAGGAAAAGATATATATATATATAATTATGTTTAAGGGCATGATGCCATATCAGAGATCAAGTCGTGTAGTGCGCCATCTTGGGGGCAGGTCCCGAAACCCAGTTGGGCCACTACGATGATAAAATACATATGGTTTGCCCCGGGAAAAGAAAATGTTATTCTTTCCGGTCGATCTATTTAAACTATCTTGGTAAGGAAACCTTTTATCAAATTTTTATCTATTTATTTGTTTGTTCTAGTTTGTTTTCTACATATTTATTTGATTAATGAAATTTCTTTTAAAATTAAATATTTTCAAAATATAGTTCTACTGAGCCTTTCGCTCACGTTTTATTTGTTTCAAAATCTTACCCCTTAGGTGGATATCAGCTTAGGATCAGAGAAGAGTTCGTTGACTGGACTTGCGACCAATAGAAGATTTAGGTATGTTGTATTACAAAAATTTAAGGCATGTAAGATCTTAACTTTTTCTTTTATTCTGGACTGTGGTTGTATTGTAATATTGTCAGTACTGTGTGTGTGCACAAGATGTGGGTTAGTGGGACCCATTCTCGCCTCACCTTTATTTTATTATTTTGTAATCTTCTTATCGCTTGTTTTATTATATTATTTTATCTGTTCAAATATTATAGCTGCTCGCTTTAAATAAATGCTTTTAAAATTATTACATTTTTTTATGTACAAATTAATTTCCAAAACCCAGTTTTTAACTAAATCTCTGTTTAATTAATTTAATCAATCTCCCACGTCACCTCCCGTACTCGAAGGCGTGACAGAGTGGTATCAGAGCTCAAGGTTATGAACCTTGGGAATTGTGCACACATAGGTACGACAATGAAATACCACTGACAGTCTAAATTTTGTTTTCAGAAGTGAGAGAATGGCACCTACATGATGCTCGACAA
This sequence comes from Artocarpus hirsutus, assembly GCA_946598075.1. NCBI lineage: Eukaryota > Viridiplantae > Streptophyta > Magnoliopsida > Rosales > Moraceae > Artocarpus > Artocarpus hirsutus. Next base: position 6,622 of record CAMOHE010026553.1, read on the forward strand.
CTGATGCCGAGTTTGGAAATGATGTGGGCATGATGAGGGCTATGTTTGCTGCATTCCGACAGATGGCAGCCATGGCAAGGCTGGATTACTCCAAGGCTAGTAGTCAGCATTCGTATTTTAAGGAGTTTTGATGTGCGTCTGTACCAACTTTTGACAAAAATGGGGACCTACAGATGGCAGAATATTGTTTAGATTCAATCGTGAAGCATCTAGATACTTTTGGTGTGCCAGCGGAGCATCGCATGGAATTTGTGGCATATAAGTTTGAAGGTGGTGCTAATACTTGGTGGAAGCAAGCTAAACGCCTGGAGAACAAGGGTAACATTAGTTGGGATAGGTTTGAGGAGCTGCTTTACGATCGCTACTTTTCGCAAGGATACAGGGACCAAAAAGCGACAGAATTCTATAGGTTGTAGCAGGGTGATATGTCAGTACGGGAATATGAAGTGAAATTCAATGAATTGGGTAGGTTTGCTCCATCTGTAATGGCATCGAAACGTGAGAAGTGCATCAAATTCCAAGACAGACTTAAAGCCCCTATTCGACGACAGGTGGTTGCCCTACGACTTAGGAACTTTGGGGAGCTTGTGTCATCAGCAATATCAGTGGAGAGTGATTACATATAGTATTGTGAGAATCGAGCCAAGACATTAGGAGGACCATAGAGGAATGGCAAAAGGAGCATCAGTAGTCAACCAACTCTGAGAAAGTACAAACAGGTTGGTGCCAACAACGATAGCAATAGTTCATCTAGCAGTGGGTGTAGCAACCCCTACAGCTTCCATTATCACTATTGCCAGCAGTCGGGACACATCAAGAGGAATTACCCTATCAGGAGTGCTCGTCTAGGATTTTAGACTAGAGAAGGAGCTAGTCGTTAGCCCCAGCTTCAGACTCTACCTCAGCCTCAGTAGTACCTTCAGCTTCCATTTCAACAATTCTCTCCTCAGCAACTGCCATATTCAGCACAACGACACCAACTGCAGAACTTTCAACGTAACATCCTGCAGTACTGAATGCTGAGTATAACCAGCGTGCAATCGCCATCATTGTAGCAGTATCGGCCAATTAACCCAGGATCTAGTAGTGTTGGTAGAGGAAAAGGGAAAGCTCTAGTATAGGTTCACATGATGACATCAGGGAGCTTAGATGTCTAGACCAGTAACGTGATTATCGATGGTACGATTATGGTTTCTCAGTCTCTAGCACACGTGTTATTTGATACTGGTGCCACTCATTCTCTCATTTTAAGCTCATTTGTACATGCCTTAGGATTAAAAATAGAAGAGTTTGATGAACCCTTAGTTATAGCTTTACCCTTGGGGCGAGTGTGTGTGAATAGTATTGTAAAGCCTATAAAATAAAGATTGGGGATGAGATTTTGAAAAGTGATTTGATTGTAATCCCCATGAGATCATATGATGTAATCTTAGGAATGGATTGGTTGTCTAGGTATAATGTAGTAGTAGACTGCCAACTTAGGAAAGTAACCCTAGTGTTAGATAGGAGGATGGTAATCACTTATCGGGGTGGTGGTGATCGGTTAATGAGTGAGCGTCTTGTAAGGGCATGTTTTAGAGGGCGGAAGAACATAGCTTGCTATGCCTTTCTTATGAATTTAGAAGGAGAGCCTAGTGTTTTGAGAAGACATGCAGCAAACCCAATGGTAGATGAATTTGAAGATGTCTTCCCCGATGAGCTACCAGGATTGCCACCGCATCAGAAAATTGAATTTGGTATTGAATTGTTTCCAGGAACAGCACATATTTCCATAGCACCTTATCGGATGGCATCGGCAGAGATGAAAGAACTCAGGAAGCAGCTTCAGGAACTTGCTGACAAGGGATACATCCGGAATAGCACATCACCGTGGGGAGCACCGGTTTTGTTTGTAAAGAAGCATGATGGCACTCTCAAATTATGCATAGATTATCGACAGCTGAATCGAGTCATGGTGAAGAATAAGTATCCTCTGCCCAGGATTGATGAATTGTTTGATCATTTGGGAGGCTCGTGATACTTCTCGAAGATAGACTTGAGGTCAGGATATCATCAACTTAGGATTAAGGAAGAAGACATTCCTAATACAGCTTTTAGGACTCAGTATGGACATTTTAAATTTCTAGTGATGCCGTTTGGATTGACAAACGCTCCGGCAGCTTTCATAGATTTGATGAACAGGATATTCAGGCCTTACTTGGATCAGTTTGTGATCGTATTCATCGACGACATCTTGGTTTATTCTAAGACTTAGGAGGAGCATGAGCAGCATCTTAGGATCATGCTTCAGACTTTGCGGATGCATGCCAAGAAAGAAAAGTGTGAGTTCTTGTTAACAGAGGTCAAATTTTTAGGTCATGTCATCTCCGAGAATGGTATCTTAGTGGATCCGTCAAAGATAAAAGCCATAGTGGAATGGGAATGACCGAGGAATGTGGTAGAGATCCATAGTTTCTTGGGACTTGCAGGATATTATAGGAAATTTGTGAAGGACTTCTCGAAGATAGCAGCACCGTTGACAAGATTGGTTAGGAAAAATGTCAGGTTTGAGTGGAACAAAGAATGTGAGATCGCTTTTCAAGAATTGAAGAATCGGTTGACCTCAGCTTCAGTATTGATCATTCCCAGTAGCGATGAGCCGTACGAAGTTTATATGGATGCTTCAGGACGCAAACTTGGGTGTGTGTTGATGCAGCATGGACCCGTGGTAGCGTACGGATCGAGACAGTTACGACCTCACCAGTAGAACTACCCTACTCACGATTTGGCACTCGCAGTAGTGATTCACACTTTAAAGATCTGGAGTTGTTATCGATATGGGGCGACATTTCAGGTTTTCTCCGACCACAAGAGTTTGAGGTATTTGTTTACTCAGAGGGATTTGATTTTGAGGCAGTGAAGATGGATGGAATATATGGAGGACTATGATTTTACGCTACAGTATCATCTCGGGAAAGCTAATGTTGTTACGGATGCACTCAGTCGAAAGTCTTCAAGGATTCTTGCTTGTTTGGCTCTTGAAGATTGGAAGAAGGATGCAATAGTGAGTAAGTTCGAGCTATAGTATCATGAAGACTATGATCGCATTTCGGTGTACCACATGGAGATGACTCCAGCTCTTATTCAAATGGTGAAGCAGAATAAGTGGCAAGACCAGCATCTTTAGGGAATTTGGATGTGAATTCAGAACAAAGAGCAGTTTGAAGAATGGAGAACACATACAGATGGATCATTGTACTTCAGGGAGCGTCTAGCAGTTCCAGCAATTGCAGAAGTAACGAAGGTTGTAATGGACGAAGCTCATAAGTCTTAGTTTGCCATTCATCTTGGAAGCATGAAGATGTATCGTGATCTTAAGAGGCAATATTGGTGGAGCGGTATGAAGAAGGATATCCAGGAGTACGTGGCCAAGTGTGTGACTTGTTTTCAGGTGAAAGTCGAGCATCAAAAGCCAGCAAGTCAGCTTCAACGACTTCCTATTCTAGGGCAAAAATGAGAACATATTACGTTGGATTTTCTTATTGGATTGCCAAGGATGGAGCAACGACATGATGCGATTTGGGTCGTGGTCGACAGATTGACGAAGTGAGCTCATTTCATTCCATTTAGATCGACATGTTCAAGGAGGATTCTTGGGGAATTGTATCTACAAAACATAGTAAGATTGCATGGAGTTCCTTTATCCATTACATCAAATAGGGATACCAGGTTTAATGCCAAGTACTAAAAGAGCTTTTAGGAGGCCATGGGTACAGATTTGCACTTCAGCACTACATTTTATCCTCAGATCGATGGACAATCTGAGTGAGTTATTCAGATTCTCGAAGATATGTTATGTGTGTGCGCATTAGACTTTGGTGGGAACTAGAAGAAATACTTACATCAAGTGGAGTTCGTATACAATAATAGCTATCAATCGAGTATTGGTTTGGCACCGTTCGAAGCACTATATGGATGACCGTGTAGATCGCTGGTGTGTTGGGCCGAACCAGAAGATAGAGTTATTCTTGGACCAGATGAGATTTGTGATAGTAATGAGAATATCATCATGATTCGAGATTGACTAAAAGCAGCTCAAAGTCGACAAAAGAGTTACACAGATAGAAGACGTCAACCCTTGGAATTCGAGGTTGGAGACTTTGTACTCTTGAAGGTATCTCCTCGTAAAGGCATTTTGTGTTTCGGAGTAAAAGGAAAACTCGTGCCAAGATATGTTGGACTGTTCTAAATTACCCAACGTGTTGGTGTGGTTGCTTATCGACTCAACCTTCCTCCGAAACTTTTGCATGTTCACGACATATTTCATGTGTCAATGCTTCAAAAGTGTCCACCTGAGCAGGATAAGAACATTTCATTCTAGGACGTGTAGATTCAAAAAGATACGACGTATAAGGAAGTGTCGATCCAGATCATCGATCGTAAAGTGATTAGTTTACGCCGTCGTGAGATTCTGTTAGTTAAGATCGTGCGGCAACATCACGGGGTTGATGAAGCCACTTGGAAATTTGAGTCGAGCATGCGGGAGATGTATCCACATCTATTCTGTTTTTGAATCGATTTGTAAATTTCGAGGACGAAATTTCTTTTAGGGGTGGAGAGTTGTAACACCCTAAAATTAATTAAATGTTATTAATGTGTAAAATGGTGAATTAGTGTGCCATAATGAATATTTTAAACTTAATTTGATCATTTTGTAAAATTTCTAAACTTATGATATTTTTAATTATTTTAATAATTTTTAGTTACTCTTAATTATTTTTAATTGTTATTTTAAGTATTGAAAATAAAACAATTTGTCAAATGACCAACATGTCCCACTTTGGAAAACCACATGTGAGACGTGGTATTGAAAACTACTTCCCTTCTCTTTATAAATCACACTCTCCCTTTCTCTCTCTCACTCTTACTCACACTTTGTCTCTCTTCTCTCTCTCTACCGTGCACTCTCTCTCATTCTCTCTCTCATTCTCTCTCAAAATTTTGAAAACAAAATTCAATCTCAAGCTTCGGGTTAGTGGATTGGAAGCTCGGGAACACGATTGAGCAACCACAAACTCGATTTAAAGCTTTGATTAGAGGTTAGTTTCAAATTTTCTAAACTTTTTTAATTTTTCAAATTTTCTTGCATTTTGAAATCTAAGCTTTTCTAAGCTTAGAAATCTTTCAATCTAGGTTAGATGAACTTAGAATAACTAGAATACAATTTTTGTTTCATCAAAAATGGATTTAAATCAAGATTTTTCATTTTTCTCCATTTTCTCTATTTTTGGATTTTTCTAAAAATTTTGTTTAAAACTTGTTTTAAAGCATTAAAAAGTAATTTACTATGTTTTTCTATCAATTATGATTATTACCCATGCTTGAGAATTGAGAAAACAGGTTAGGATTAAAGATTTGGGCTTAGGGAGGTCGAGACCCGTGCTTGGAAAATTCTAGAATTTTTCCAGATCGGCAGGTCGAACTTTGTGTTTGGTAGGCCGAACTTCGTGTTCGGTAGGCCGGATTCATGTGTTCGACAGGCCAGATTCATCCGACCGGTAGGCCAAACCTGAAAAAGTTTGGCCGATCGGACTTGGCTTTCTAGCATAGTTTGGCTTGCCAAACCAGTAGGACTGGCAGGCCAACCGGGCATGTGAAATTTTGTGATTTTTTACCCGTTTTCATCGTTTTGAACCCCGATTGAAACTCCAACTTTGTAAAATAATTTTATAAACCTAAATGGCACACTAGGACATCATGAGATGATTTAGTAACATAGGATATCTCAAGTTAGATACCGATGGATGTAGTTTATATATATTAGGCTATGCGCGGATCCATAGAGCTAACGTATAGCGAACTGGGATTACGATATGGGACATCGACACAAGTATCGAGGTAGGAGTTATACCCCTTCCTTGGTAACTATTTTTAAATGTTTTCGCCAAAAAGGAATTTTTAATAAAAAAGTTTTCAAATGATTAGTTGAAAATACATTTTTACTGACTGATTTCATAAATGGTAGAATTAAGGTGATTTTTTGTAATAAACCTTATAATGAATGTAAATGATTATATGTGGTAAAAAGAGATTTTTAATAATCAGGAAAAGATATATATATATATATATAATTATTTTAAGGGCATAATGTCATATCAGAGATCGGGTCGTGTAGTGCGCAACCTTGGGGGCAGGTCCCGAAACCCAGTTGGGCCACTACGGTGATGAAATACATATGGTTTGCCCCAAGAAAAGAAAATGCTATTCTTTTCGGTCGACCTATTTAAACTGTCTTGGTAAGGAAAGCTTTTATCAAATTTTCATCTACTTATTTGTTTGTTCTAGTTCATTTTCTACATATTTATTTTATTAATGAAATTTCTTTAAAATTAAATATTTTCAAGATGTAGTCCTACTGAGCCTTTCGCTCACGTTTTATTTGTTTTAAAATCTTACCCCTTAGGTGGATATTAGCTTAGGATTGAGAAGAGTTCGTTGACCGGACTTGCGACCAGTAGAAGATTTGGGTAGGTTGTATTACAAATTCAAGGCAAGTAAGATCTTAACTTTTTCTTTTATTCTGGACTATGGTTGTATTGTAATATTGTCAGTACTATGTGTGTGCATAAGATGTGGGTCAGTGGGACCTATTCTCGCCTCACCTTTATTTTATTGTTTTGTTATCTTCTTATCGCTTGTTTTATTCTATTATTTTATCTATTCAAATATTATAACTGCTCGCTTTAAATAAACGCTTTTAAAATTATCATATTTTTTTATTTATAAATTAAATTCTAAAACCCAATTTTTAACTAAATCTCTGTTTAATTAACTTAATCAATCTCCCACGTCACCTCCTGTACTCCGGGGCGTGACAAAAACCTCTCTTAGAAACTCTAAAAGCAATGTGAAAATAGAATTTGTCATCCCACTCAACACCTTCGAAGTCCATAGTCTAACTAAAGTAAAAAATTTTGTGAATTTTGTATACCTACCATACATGGGTGGTTTGGCATCAACCATCTTTGCTTAAAATAACTCCAGACAATGTAGAAAGTGTTCTTTCGAATCATTTAACATGCCAAACATATTGTCATCTACATTTTCCTCGATATATTCCTCAATAGTAGGTTCCTTTTTTACTATTCAAAGTTGGATTGAAATGGACCTTACCATGAAATACCATTGTTGGTAACTACAAACAAACCTATGTTGAAATAAATGTCCTCTAATAGCATCAATTAGATGAGATCTAAGATTTTAACATTGAACAAAAGGACAACAATGTGTTCACCTTGAACATGAGTTTTAGCAAATAACAAAAATTCTTTTATACCATCTACATATTGTTTAGTCAATCTATTAGCCCACATACTTTTTGTCCATTTATAAGTCCTAAATCCAAATCATATTCAATCATCCCTTACAAAATTAAGATGATATAATTGAATTCTACACACAAATCTCAATCATATCCATAACAAACAAATAATAAAACAAAAAAAGGAAAAAAAATCAAATCAAAAAATTATGCCAAAAAAGTAGCAATTATATATACTAACAACAATTAAGATACAAAATTATAAGTTAACCATATTAATCTACTACGAATAAGGTAAAAGAAACTAATTACAATAACCTATTAATCATATCATTTTATTACTTAATTGTAATCAAAGATTTCAAACTAAAAGATTAAAAAAACAATAAATCACTTACAAACAATGAGGAGGAGAAGGAATGGTGACAGTGAATGATGACGGCGACAATGGTAGAGAGAGCGTTTCAAAGGTCCTTGGTGATTTCCAAAAGTGCTGCTACGGCTTTCGAATAAGTTATTGTGTTTTTGAGTTGTTGATGTTTTTATCTAGATCGTAAAATAGGGATTTATGATCAAATTTTCCATAAAGGTTTCATAACAAAGCTGTCATGGAATCTTTACAAAAAATGGCTAAACAAAATAAATTTACCATGACGGTTTTCCCACAGAACTAATGTCATATCTCTTACTTTACCTTTACCTGATAGTTTTGCTAAAAAACTATTATGGAATCTCCCTTCAAAACAAAGAAAAAATGACAAAACCATCATGTTATGGGTAGGTATGATGATGATTTTTTTGATAACCATTGTGGAATCCTAAGTTTCTATGATGGTTCTTGTATTTTACGTTCATACCATTAAGGGTATAAGATGGCCCTTTTTTGTTGGCTTTGTCGTGAAAAGTTCCGTCATTCAGCATTTTGTTGTAGTGTATTTGCATCAAATAATTTAAAACATCTTATTTACATTCTTAAATTTTTAAAAAATTATATATTTTCTACAATCTCTATTTGTATATTTGTTGTTAAATTCTAAATAAGTTTCATCACAGTGTGATTTTTTTTATTCAATTTTCTTTTTAAAGTAAACAAAAGAATCTAAGAGTTCACAAAAAGGGACTACAAATTTTATTGGCTTGGAATACAAAGATACATATATATCAACAACATTATTCACAACTCTACATTTAACAGAGAGGACATGCATGTTATAGAACTGTTGTCCAAACATTAAAAACTCCATAAAATAAACAAATTAGCAACCTTTACAGGCATTGCTAGTCAATACTATGATGCTACATCTTTTGTGGGCATATCGTTAAGAATTAATGAGAATAAGAACATCAAGACCCTTGTGCTCATGAACTCAGATCGCATGTCGAAATATGATTTAATAGACTCCTATTAAGCTATAGAAGTATTAAGTTTGAGGAATTAATTAATTAGCTTATTTAATTTCTGGATACCCTCAAAAACGAAATCATGGTTGTAAACGTTTCTATCTGTAATTCTCAAATATCTTAAAACTCAATAAATTTCATAGATAAAGATTTAAAATGTATCTTGATTTATGGTTTTAATTTACAGAGAACCCTTGAATTGAAATTAACAAAGAAGAAGAACTTAATTTCTCTCTCTAGACCTAAAATTAATTCTTTTAACGTTTCGACGGGGAGAGGACTAGACTCTCATTTATAGACCCTCAATAAGTGTCTTTCTATCAAAACACATATCCTTTCAGATCTAGACACATCATTTACTAAGAGTTGTATCTTTTCATAGCCAATAAGATTTTAGCATTTAAATAATTATTAAACTAAATAAATAAATAAGTAAATTTGATAAATTTACTAAGTCTTTAATTAATCATGTGAGCTATAATTCTAACAATGGTGATTTGCTTGGTAAGGGCTAAAATCAATACAAAAGAAGTCATTGCTGTTGTCAGAAAAATACTGAGTTCATATGGATTGAGCCTTTAAAATGTTAACACTAACAAGAAAATCCAGCTCGTTGAAATTTAGTAGGCTAAAAGTCACAACTACTGGAGTTAAGCTTCTCCTCTCTAATAATTTGCTCAATCACCTTAAGCTTGATTGAACTTTATGCACATGATAAAGCTTGAACGACAATCTTTGGCTGCCTGTTTCATATCTCATTTAGGAATTTTGAACTGAGAAAAAGGCACTTTCGACATTGATGAAAAAATGGCTGAGAAAAATGAATTTGCTAAAAAACATCATAGAATGTCATCTTTGAAACAAAAAGAAACGACAACACCGTTCTGTTAAGTGTAGATATGACTACAATTTCTGCTAACCGTCATCGATTCTTAAGTTTCCATGATGGTTTAGTGTTTTTTATTCACTTTGTCGTGAAAAGTTCTGTTAGTTATTCAGCATTTTGTTATAGTGTATTTGAATCAAATATTTTTATAACTTGTCATTTACTTTCTTAAACTTTTTAAAAAAATATTTACTTTTTATAATTTTTATTTGTATATTTGTTGTTAAATTCTAAATAATTTTTAGCATAGTGTGAATTATTTTTATTCAATTTTCTTTTTAAACTAAACAAAAGAATCTAAGAGTTCACAAAAATGGGATTATAATTTTTTTTTGGGTATTGGAATACAAACATGCATATATATATATATATCAACAATATTATTCATAACTCCACAAATAATAGGGAAAGAAAAATCTAATGTTTAGCTACATAGAGAGGGCATACATATTATAGAACTGTTGTCCAAATTTTAAAAACCCCATAAAATAAACAAATTAACAAACTTTATGGTCATTGCATGCTAATACTACACTGATGCTACATCTCTTAAGCATATATCGTAAGAATCGACAAGAATAAGAACACTGTACCCTTGTGCTCATTAATTCAGAATGCATGTCGTAATATGACTAAACAAATTCCTAGTGAGCTATAGAAGTATTAAGATTAGAGAATTAATTCATTAGCTTATATTATTTCTCGAGACCCTCGAAAACAAAATTATGGTCATTTGCTTGTTAAAAGCTAAAAATCAATACTAAAAAAGCCGCTGCTATTGTCAGACAAGTGATGATCCAGCCTTTTCAAGCCATTACTTAGCTTGTTTAGACATCATTTCTTATTATTTATTTTTATTTACTAATAAGAAAAATACTGGATAAATTTTGTTTCTTATAAACATACTTTAAAACTGTTGCATCTTTCGTTGCAACAAACTTGAGACATGACTCAATACTTAACGTATTTTAAACTCATTAGGAAAGCATTTACTTTCTCAAAAACTTTTTTAAGCATTTTCATTCTTTGTTTTTAAAATAGTGGAAAAATTTTTCGTTAAGCATAAGAAGACTACCGTAGTAGTATCCATACCTAATCTTCTAATTTCCACCGCAACACTAAGCTCTTCAACCAGTCTTGCTGGTCTACTGTATGACTACCTACAACATGAAGGAACGCATAATGAGCTTTTACTCAATAAGTTTAAACATATTATCACAAAACATTAAATCATTTATTATAAAACTTTTTTCTTAAAAACCTTTCTCGTAAAACATTTTTCATAAACATTTCTCATAAAAGATTTCTTAAACGTTTTTCACAAAACATTCTTCATAGAAACATTATTTAAAAGGAATACAAGCAATATTATATGCATGATTCCTTTCCAATTATGAACTTCTTATTATTATTCATAACTTACTTGAACTTTTTATCTTCATTCTTAACTTACTTAACTTCTTATCATTGTTCTTATCTTACTTGAACTTGTGGGCTTAAGTGCTCATATCAACATCATCAATCATGAGATCATAACTTTAACATATCATGACGCTTCCCTTATGGAAGACTTAAGACCATCATATAACGAGGTCATAACTTTAACAGAACTTATCAACTTACACCAAAGAGACTAGTACGACACTTAATTATTTTAAACTTATGGGTTTTGCACTACTAGAAACTTAAGATTACACAACCCTTATTTAACGAGGCTTTTCAAACCCGTCGTGGTAAGGAAAGTTAAAAACACGGAAAGCACGCCTAAAAATTTGAAAACTGTCGTGGTAGTAATACGGGACCTTTCATGACAGTTTTTAGTCTAAACTGTCATGGTAGGTGCCGTTTTTGCTAAAAATCATTGTGTAAGATTCAACCAATAAAAACCATTGTGTAAGATCAACCTTTTTACAACGATTTTTAGTAAAAAACCGTCTTAAAAAGTTCTGCATGTTCAAAATTTTTAGTATCATGCCCAAATTTAGTCCCTCATTAACACCATGGCCTTCCCTATTTGTTTGAAATTTCTCTAACTTAAACCCACTAACTCTCAAACTCTTTTCTCTCTCTAACTCGTCCTCCCACGACCTAGCCATCGACGAACCTAGACCCCATGGCATTCCATCAACTTTGACATTCTTTTGTCACTCTCTCCATGACCCCACCATCATTCGACCCAACCCCTAACAAACCTGATGCTGTTCACTACTGTTCATCTTCGTCTCGACATTCTACCAACTCCACCATCGTTCAACTTGTCCCTTGATGTTCCACCAACTCCACCGCTGTTAATAAAGTTCAAACCCTTAGTTTTAGTTTTAGTATTCTTGTTAGTTCTAAACTTAGTGTTATTTGGTTATTTTAGTATTATTTAGCTTTAGTTTTAGTTTTAATACTCGTTATACTAATTTGTTATTTGTCATTTAGTTTGTGTTACTTGTATTTGGTGTTTGAAAGAACTTTGAACAACATGTAGCATTTTGGTTTGAGAATATGTTACTTTCTATATGTTTATGATGCCTAAGTATTTTTGTGATGCTCACCACATGTTTGATGAAAAGCTTCTATGACTATGTGTTTGTGTTTGTGTTTTAGTTAATTAGTTTTATTTTCATTATTTTTGTTAATTCTATTTATTTTTGTTCTTCTTTCTTTACCTCACACATGACATCATGCATGGACTTCTAAGTATACATCAACTCTTGTGTAAGCATTAAAAGAGTACATGACTTTACAATGTAAATATATATATAATTTTGTAAAAATTTTATAGTTCAATGTAATTATGTGATTATGAAATCAGGGCATTATATTAATAGTGAAAATACAGGACTATTCATCTTGTGGGAAACTAGAAATTTTGGTTACTTTTTTAGCCTCAAACCAACTTATTCACAATGGTTTTTAGTAAAAACCATCGTGAAACCAAAGCCTTATGTGACGGTTTTCATAAAAACCGTCATATAAGGCATAGCTTATACGACAATTTTTCTAAAAACCGTCATGTAAGCTAAGCGTTTTACGATGGTTTTTAGTGAAAACCGTCGTGGTAGCCTCATCCCAAGATCTTAGAACCCCACCAAAATAAGGATTCCATGACGGTAAAGACAGTCATGAAAAGTCTTGTTTGTAGCATGACGGATGATTACACGACAGTTTTTTAACCGTCGTGAAAAATACCATGATGGTTTTAAAACCGTTGTGTAGTCTACAGTTTCTACTAGTGTTGATTACCAATCTTGTAATCTTAGTGAACATTTTGTATGACATAACTTAATGTCTAAAACATTTAAACATAACGATTGCAAACATATTACAAAGCATGACTTGAACTTTAAAAAATTATGCGTAACAAATGCAAACATACTTTTATCATATTCAAAGCATTGAAAATCATTTGTTTCATACTATAGGTGAGGTTTGAAAATTATCTGGATATTGCATTAGCGTTCCAACTCTATCCATTCGCTTCTATTAGTAAGATTTGTGTCTTGTTTAAATGACACCCGACTATAAGCGAACTTTTTCATTACCGACCTACTCGATTGATATGGAACTTAAACATTTTCATTCCTTCCTTTTACTTAACCTCGTTTCTTATTGGTTTATTTTTCCATTATTTCACTTGAGCATCCCTTACTCAAAGTTCTTGTCTTACTAGACAGTTTTGTTATTTAAAATGATTTGGATCATTTTCCGTCTATAGGTGTTTTGTTAATTTGGAAGGCTTGGGTTCGTTTCAGTGGTTTTTTTAAAAATGACGATTTTACTATTGATGGGTTTTTTTGTAAATCATGTAACTTAAACATTACTTGATTAAACTTCTCATTTTACTTCACCATTCCATTACTTATAGGTTGTAAAAAAATTCCCACTTAGGGACATTTCCTAATTTGGGCATTTTGGGGTTCGTCTTGGCCGTTTTACGAAAAATAACTATTTTGTCCTTGACGGGTCTTAGAAAAATTTCGGTACTCATTTTAACCAAACTTACATTTCTTTGTTACTCATAACATTATAAAAAACCAAATTTTGGTTTCTTTTTCGTAAAAATTCATTTTATTAAAACTTTACAGTTTTGACCTGTCATACGAAAAGCTTAGCGATTATGCCCTTAACGTGTTTCTCGTTGTTTATTTGATAAAAGCTTTGTCCTTTAAAACATAACATATGCAGTTTCTTATTGCCCATAGCAATGTAGGAAAACCAATGTTTCATAATGAAAATTCCCATTCATATGGTTTTTTAGTTTTGGCCTGACACATAAAATTTTAACATTTTTGCCTCCAGGATCAAAGACGACTGCTTTATAGCAAAATTTTTAGTTTTTTGCAAGGATTAAAACTTAAGAAGGGTCCTTGGTCTAATTCAAAATATGCAGCGAAAATTGCAAAAATTTTAAAATTTTTAATCAAAATATTTTCAAAACACAAGTGTGACATGCTATATACATAAATTAATCAGATCTTACTAACCTTATTTACAGAACAGCTCTGATCGATGAAGAGAGGGCATTCTAGAATAGCCTCAACCAACTGGTCTTCTTTGTATTCTCTATCCACAATCAAAGTGTGTATAGGTGCACATTGTACAGCTCTTCCCTAGTGACTCTCCTTCCAACAAATTGAGGAAACCCAGAACCAAAGTTCATGATTTGTGAATAATAGCTCTTAGGGGAGATTAAAAGACTTACATAATAGAATGCTCACTCTTAATGTCTCAAATGATCTAAATAACTTATGAGTCTCACTTCCTAGTTATAGAAGTTGGACCTAGAGGTTAGTCCTTATTAGATAAGGCTTTAAAAATTTGAATCTATATCAATATCTGATAAAGTCATGTAAAAACACGTGATCAAACTATCATTCGGTTGGCAGGCCAAACTGGTAGATCGGCCTTTTGAACTTACTCCATCGATAGGCTGAACTTGAAGACTGGCCTACTGAACATACGATAAATAATCCTTGTGAATATTTTATTTCCCACCCGGGATTCTTTTGGATAGAGCCTCAGTTTTAATTCAAATAACTTAATAGCAAAGTAAGTTGATTAAAAAAACCATAACTAATAATCTCTAGGAAAATAAATATTCGGGATAATCCAGCAAGTTTATCTTAAATTAATTTATATAAAATTAATTCAACCAATAAACAGACATAAATTATCTGATGCTATCAAATTTCAGCCAATTGGATAATTTAACATAAGTCACAAATTTATTAGAAAAGCATGTCGTATCGTTACAATGAGCTAACAAAGAGGACTTGATGAGCCTATATAGTTTAAGCTCCCAATAATTATGAAACCCAATATCCTAGATATACATTTCATAATTATCAACTCTAATTCTACTCCACTAAAAACTTGGAGCTGCACTCTCGAACTATATAGAATTACTAAGCTTAGAGCTATACTCTCGAATTATATAAGTCTTCTTGACATATCATAATGTATCGTATCCCCGTAGGATATCCATAATCGATTTAAAGATAAATTCTATCTTACCTTCTTGATTATTTTTCTCTTATGTTCCATTAACTCACCATCGAAAAACTTACCATCCAAAGACAATATGTTATTTGGTTACACTTATGTATCTAAATGGTTGAATGCTCCAATTTTTCAATTACAGGATAATACATGTAAAAGGATATCAACTACTCCTAAAGAGGAGTTATGGATTCCATATCTATGAATAACAAGTCTATGCTATCAAGAGTCATGTCTCTAACATATCAGCATGCGTACCAACATGAATTGTAGATGTCACCCTTTGGTACATCAAAAGACATAAGTCAAAACAACAGGCCCACTATTTATCTCAAGATTAAGATACAACACATATGATTGTCTAAAGTGAATTGATTTGCCGAGATAGAATTATTAATCTAAATCTATTACACTTTGTATCTGGATCCAATACATCATTACCTATGACAATGTACCAATGTTTCTCTTCGTGAAGTCCACATCCGATGGCCAAGACAAACCATTTCCCATTAAGAATGTAGACAACATAGCAATCTTCACTTGAATAAAGCGCCCAACTTTATTTCCTCAATTGCAGATCTTATAATTTAGACCATCACCTTTAGAATCATGTATTTCGCATAATATGTCCATCATATGCCTCTAAAGGCTTAGACCGATAGTCTCAGACTTTTGTTTGCTAATCATACATTCAAATATGAACGTTAACAGGACAACAATTAGGTATATGAATAATAAATAAACTCTTTATTGATAAAAATGTCTCTAAAAATATATTACATTTTTGCTCCTAAGGGCATATATTCATACATGTCTGATAATCTCCCACTTGCTCTGAGTGAGTAAATATGATAAATCTTGCATCTTTATAGCTTCCACATGCCTCTCGAAAACCATCGTAATTAGTGTCTTCGTGAATGAATCAGCTAAATTGTCCTTGGATGCGATTCTACATACAACAACATGCCCACCCTCTACGAAGTCTTTATCACGTGATACTTTCAATCAATATGCTTACTCTTCTTATGAAATCTTGATTCCTTAACATTAGCTATCATTGCAGAGTTATCACAATACAGCGATACTGCCTTATCCATATAAAAACGTACCTTAAGATCCAAGGAACTTGTAGAGCCACATTGCTTCTTTCGAAGCATCACTAGCTGCTAAATACTCGGCCTCCATTGTTGAATCTGAAGTGCAATATTGCTTGACACTTCTCCAAACAATGGCATTACTGCTAAGAGTAAACACAAAACTAGTAATCGATCTTCTCAAATCCAAACAGGATCGAAAATCCAAGTTAGTATATCCTAAAGATGTTAGATCCTCACTTGAATATACAAGCATACACTCTTGAGTCCTTCTCAGGTACTTGAAAATATGCTTGACGACAACCTAGTGGTTTGGTCCTAGATCCAATTGAAATCGACTTACAATCCCAACCACATAACTAATATCCGATCGTGTGCAGAGCATGGCATATATAAGGCTACCCATTGCCGATGCATAAGGCACCTTCTTCATGTGTTCTCTTTCTTCATTAGACTTTGAAGAGTCTTTCTTAGAAAGAGTAATTACAAACCTAGATGGTTGCCTACCTTTCTTGGAATCCTACATTACATACCTTTTGAGAATTTTATCTATATAGCCTGCTTAGGATAAAACTATCATTCTCTTCATCCTATCTTGAAAGATTTGGATACCGAGAACAAAATTAGCTTCACCTAAGTCTTTCGTGTCAAATTGCTTGGTCAACCATAATTTGACTGATGACAACACCCCAATGTCATTGTCAATTAACAGAATATCATCTACATAAAGCAGTAAAAAACCACCTTTCCATCCTTGATGTCCTTGTAAACACATGGTTCATCCACATTCTGTGCAAACTCATAAGTCTTGATCACTTAATCAAATCTTATGTTCCAAGAACAGGAAGCCTGTTCCAAGAACGGGAAGCCGACGTAAGTCCATAAATTGACTTTAGCAGCTTGCAAACCTTACCTTTTTGACCCTTAGCCTTGAACCCGTCTAGTCATTCCATAGATAGGGACTTATCAAGATACCCATTTAGAAAGGCTGTCTTGACATCCATCTACCAAATTTTGAAGTTGAGAGTGGCAGATAGTGACAAGAGAATGCGGATGGACTTAAGCATGGTTATAGGCAAAAAGGTTTCCTCGTAATCGATTCCTTCCTTTTGGATGTATCCCTTAGCTATAAGTCTAGGCTTATAGGTTGTGGCGTCCGGCCTGGGCGTACTCCCTCAAGCCTCCATAGGACCCACCTTGTAGGACCCCCAGACTTATGGCTCTTACTGGTAGACCATCCCCGTGCCGCCCACTCATCTGTACTGTCCCCTCTGGCTCCTAAGGGTTTTTCTTTCACGTCCCTCGGGTTCGAACCTCAAACCTCCCTTAAGAGGTTCTTATTTCGTTCTCGAGTACTAATTGAGCTACTAGCTCAATTAGTACTCGAGAAGGAAATAAGAACCTCTTAAGGGAGGTTTGAGGTTCGAACCTGAGGGACATGAAAGAAAAACCCTGAGGGGCCAGAGGGCCCTAGAGGGGACAATACGGATGAGTGGGCGGCACAAGGATGGTCCACCAGTAAGAGCCATAAGTCTGGGGGGCCCACAAGGTGGGTCCTATGGAGGCTTAAGGGAGTATGTCCGAGCCGGATGCCATATAGGTTTCAACTTTTTCATCTATTCCTCTCTTTCTCTAATAGATCCGCTTACACCCTATAGGTTTTATCCTTTCTAGAAAATCTACAAGCTTCTAGACCTAAATAGTCTCCATAGACTTCATCTCCATGTTCATGGCCTCCATCTAGAGTTTTGGATCAACATCCTCCATAGCTTCTTTGTAAGTGTAAGGATCCTTGTCATGTTTAATTAGTTCAGCCAAAAAGGCCTCACCATTGAACATATACCTCTTGGGTTTACTCTCGATCCTCCCACTACGCCAAAGTCTCTTAGGTTGTCGTTCGAGTTTGGTTAATTTTTCTACATTGATTGGAACAGTTTTATTTGGAGTCCTTGGAGTGATTAAATCACTCACCAACTCCTAGAGCACCACTTTGCTTCGAGGCTTAAAGTCGTCCATGTAACTTTCCTTAAGCAAAGTTACATTGTTTGAAACCATGACTTTATTTTCCTTTGTGTTATAGAAATAACCCCTTTTAGTCCCTTTTGGATATTCTACAAACACACAAACTTTTGAACGTACTTCCAACTTATTTACTTCCTTAAACAGGACAAGAGCTAGACATCCCCACATGCGAATGTGGTTTAAGGATGTCTTGTTCTCCATCCACAACTCGTGAGGAGTTTTAGGAACTAATTTTGAAGGCACATTGTTTAAAAGATAACATGCGGTTTGTAGTGTATATCTCCAAAAAGATATAGGCAATGATGAATAACTCATCATGGACTTGACCATATCCACCAAAGTCCTATTCTTTCTCTCAGCTATGCCATTCTACTGTGTAGTGCCTGGCATAATCAAATGGGATAGAATCTCATTCTCTAATAAGTGCTCCAAGAACTCATCAGAAAGGTATTCACTACCTCAATTGTATTAAAGTGCCTTTATGGGTTTATCCATTTGCTTTTCCACTTCAGCCTGAAACTCTCTGAACTTGTTATAAGTTTTGTTTTGTGGTGCATTAGGTACACATACCCATACCTTAAGTAATCATTAATAAAAGTGACAAAATACTTATACCTTCCTCATGCCCGGATGTTCATAAGACCGCAAACATCCTTATACACAAGTTCTAGAACCCTTTTGGCCCTATTACCCTTAGACCTAAATGGTCTTTTGGTCATTTTACCCTCCAAACAAGATTTACATTGTGGTATAGATTCCACCTTTAAGTGACTTAAAGATCTATCCCTTACCAATCTTTGAATTATGTTCATGTTAATATGACCTAGTCACAAATGCCAAAGATAAGTCTTATTAGAGTGAGAAGTCTTAAGTCTTTTAGAGTTATTATCATCAACCTCAGTGTTCAGTAGTAAGTCCATCTTAGGTTTGATAAAATATAGATTATTTTGCATCCATCCATTATTAAAAAAAGATTTGTTTTTATGAATCATCACTTTATTATTAAAAGAAATCAAGTAGGAATCTTTAAGTAAACAAGTTACAGATATTAAATTCACTTTAAGTTTAGGAACATAAAAACAATCTCATAAAATTAAACTCCTATAATTATCAACATAAAGATGGACATCTCCCACTTCTTTAGCCAATACCAAGGATCCATCGCCCATTCGAAGCATGAAGTCCTCATGTAACAGACTTCTTGTTTCTTTGAACCTCTTCAGAGCACAAACATGATTAGTCACACCAAAATTTATGACCCAAGTGTCACTTGCTTCTTCAACCAAATAAGTCTATACAATCAGAAGATCACACCTACCTCCTCGAGAAAGGAAGTTCTTGAAATTCTTCTTTATGTGTCCAACCTTCCCATTCTCAGCCCTTCGCCTCTTTCCATTCCTTGGGTTAGGATTGGAACCGGATACAATTGCCAAGTTGGCCTTGCCACCTGTAGGAGTTTCCCTAATCAGATTTTTAAACTCCTGTAATTGTTTCATCAACTTAGTCAAAGTCATATCCCTTCTATTGCTTCAATTAAATAAAGCTCTAAAAGGGATAAACTCCTTAGATAAAGTTTCAAAGACTGTAGTCATCTGTGTTTCAGCATCAATGTCAGCGCCATTGGTTTGAGCCTCAATGAGGTAACCTATGACCAACATCATATGCTTCTTTATAGGTGTCCTCAGTCATTGTTTGTAGTTTAGAAGTTTCCAAAGTGCCTCTTGCCTTTTTACTAGGGCTTGGCCTCTAAACATGTCTTCAAGATTATCTAAGATTTGCTTTGCAATCTTGTAATCTTCATGGTGAGCCTGCAGCATGTTATTCATGCTAGCCATAACATAACAACGGGCCTGATCATTAGCATCTTTCCAATGATCATACGCTTGGATTTGCTCGTTAGTGGAATCTCCTATAGGCTCAGGGGGACACGATAATGTCAGCACAAATTTTAGTTTCTCAAGGATAGGATGATATTTAGAATTTGTTTCTAATCATTAAAATTCTCACCAGTTAATTGGTTTTTATCAAGTATCGATGATAAAGTATTTTTACACATTTTAATCTATAATAAAGAATCAAATACCAAATATAAGCAAACATAGCATAATAATTTTGTAAGATAACACAATCATATAATGTGTTTATGTATCAAAACCTTGAAAATATCACAATCTTACAATGATAATTCCCAACTCAAAATTTGACAAGCAGCCTAAGGGAGACTTGCCAAATTCGATTAGGAACACACAGATCCCCTCCTGGTTACTATATGCCATCCAGGACTTATATGATCTAGTATATATCAATAATCGTTTCTTTGGCCATCAATTATATTAACAAAGCTCCTAGGGAGGTTTATAATAAATTCAACATGAGTGTTTAACTATCGTTTCAATATTTTATCCATAATCTATAATCACCCCCTAAGGTTGTGCAACAATAAATCATGCTCAAATACCTTATCCTTTTACAGATCCAACCCGGTACGTAATGAAGTCCCTTCCTAGGGATCGGAACCACCATGTGCTACCTATGGTCCAACGATGGAGGTTGTAGGCCCTCATTTCGAAAACCATCTCCCACTCAATCTTTTGAAATCAAGGTTTCATTTTAAGAACATGGATGAACAATTTTTAATGAGCGGCACTCCCTATTCTATATGACATGTTGTCAACATACATGGCAAATCGTATTGTGATGTAGATAAGCAAAGCAATCATGCAAAGCTACAAGCAAAATAATAATAAATAGCTGTAATGTTATGGTTCCACCCTAGAGAATAGAAAATAAAGACTACAAGAGATAAATCAAAACATATTATCGATTCTTCATCCTTGAATCTTTAAATTGTATCCTTCTTCATGTATTTTCCATCTTTAAGTCTTCAATCCTACATAGATTGAATACTCTATATTTTTTGCTATATCCAAATTTAATGTTTCTTAGAATCGTCCCAAAAATAAAATCAAAATTGCACTAAAAAACACAAATTTTTTGAAAAATCATAGCTCTTTGCTGGCATGCCGATCTATGTAATCGGCCAGCCAGTCACGACCCTTTGGCCTACTGAACCTCATAGTTTGGCCTACAGGTCATGATAGATTGGCCTACCAAACTTGAAATTTTCGCCTGCGCTAGAACTGTTAGAATTCTACCCCGCAGATGGCTTGCCGATCCCGGAGGTTTGACCTGTCGATTTGCAACTATCGGCTTGCCAAACTTGGTGGTTTGGCTTGCCGACTGAGCAGAAAACATAAATTTTAGAAAATATAATTTTTATGCAATTTTTTAATCTTATTTTTAATAATTCAAAAACATAAAAGTAAAGACTCAACAAATACCTATAGAATGTTATCATCCATCTTCTAGATCTATTTTGTACTCCGAATGATTATTTAATTACAAAATTCTTATGAATTTAATATTAAATAATGATTCGTAGATGGAGATGATAGTCTGCTATGTAATTACATGAAAAACCTAGATATACATTCTAACCTCTAAGGAACCATAACTAGTACAAATTAATTAATTAATTAATAATTAAATATTTAATTTAATTCATCATAATTAATTAATAAACATTCACCATATAATTCCATGACAACAAAAATATATAGAAACCTAGAGTGCCAATTCTTTAAAAAATTAAGTTCAAGCATAGGAGAGATCAAGATCATGTAATTTATACACAACAGATCACAAACTCATAAATTTATGTAAAAACCATGGTTTTGATACCAATTGTTGGAAAAATAATACTTAGTGAAAATTTTAAAATTTTTAATTAGAGTATTTTCCAAAACACAAGTTTGATACACTATATACATAAAGTAACTAAATCTTACTAACATTATTTGCTAAAGAGCTCCTACAGTCGATGAAGAGAAGGACGTTCTAGAAGAGCCTCAATCAACTGATCTTCTTTGTTATTCATTATACATGATCAGAGTGTGTGTAGGCACATGTTGTACAACTCTTCCTGGGTGACTCTCTTCCAACCAATTGAGAAAACCTAAAACTAAGGTCCACGATTTGTGAACAATACATCTAAGGGGAGATTTAGAGACTCACAGAATAGAGTGCTCACTCTTAATCTGTCAATTGATCTAAATAACTTATGAGTCTCACTCTTTATTTATAGAGGTTGGACCAAGGGGTTAGTCCTTAAAAATTTGAATCTGGATCAATTTTTAATAAAATTTGGTAAAAACATGTGATCAAATTATGATTCGGTTGGTAGGCCGAACTGGCAGATCAGCCTATCAAAGTTACTCCATCGACAAGTTGAACTAAAGACTGGCCTGCCGAAATTACGATAAATGATCCCTGTGAATTTTTTATTTCCCACCTGACATTCTTTTGGATAAAACCTTAGTTTTAACTCAAATAACCCAATAGATAAGTTTTCTAATTAAAATAACCATATATAGATAATCTATCGAAAAAATAAATATTCTGGATAATTTAACAAGTTTATCTTGAATTAATTTTCACAAAATTAACTAAACTGATAAATAGACATGAACCTATCAAATTTTAGCCAATCTGATAATTTAACATAAGTCACCAATTTATTAGAAGAACATGCCGTATCGTTACAAGATTTATTATGAGCTAGCAAAGGGGACATGATGGACCTATATAGTTCAAGCTTCGATAATTATGAAACCCAATATCCTAGATATACATTTCATAATTATCAACTCTAACGCTACTCCAGTAAAAGCTTAAAGCTATACTCATGAACTATATATAATTACAAAGCCCGAATAGCTAAGTCTCCATGATATATCATTATGTATCATATCTCATAGGATATCCATAATAGGTTTAAGGATTAATTTTGCCTTATCTTCTTGATTATTTTTCTCTTATGTCCCAATATCTCACCATTGAAAAACTTACTATCCAAAGACAGTATACTACTTGGTTACACCAATGTATCTAAATGGTTAAGTGCTTCGGTTTTTCAATTACAGGATAACGTATATGAGAGGATATCAACTACTCCTAAAAAGAAGCATTGGATTTTATATCTATGAATAACAAGTCTATGCTATCAAGAGTCATGTCTTCAATGTACTGGCATGTGCACGAACATGAATTGTGGATGTCACTCTTTGGTACATCAAAAGACATAAGTCAAGACAACGAGCCCACTGTTTATCTTAGGATTAAGATATAACACATATAATTGTCTAAAGTAAATTGATTTACCAAGACATAATTATTAAACCAAATCAATTACACTTTACGTACCAATCTAATACATCGTCACTATGACAATATACCAATATTTTTGTTTAGGTAGTCCACCTCCGATGGCCATGATAAACTAACTCCTGTTGGACATGTAGACAACACAACAATCATTGCAGGAATATAGAGCCCAACTTTATTATCTCAATTGCAGATTTTAGAATTTAGATCATCACCTTTAGAAACATGTCTTCCATATAATTTATCCATCATATGCCTGATTCTAAAGACTTAGACCGGTACTCTTAGACTTTTGTTCAAAGAGGACAACAATTTGGTATATGAATAATAAATAAACTCTTTATTGATAAAAATGTCTCCAAAAACATTTTACATTTTTACTCCTTAGGGCATACATGTCTAACATTCATAACATTTTCTTTTTTACAAAATTTTGTGCCTAAAATCTTGTAAAACTCATAACTTGAAGTCAATACAGAATTTTCACAAGTTGTTTGTGATTTTTAATAGTTTTGACAAGATCTACAACTTTTGTATATTTAAATTTTCTCAAAATCATTCATCTTAATAGTGTTTTCTAAAAGCATAGAACGAAAATAAATAATTTTTGGCTTGCTCTGATCAAAGTTTGAGTAAGATTTCTTCATCAAAGTTGTTTGGCTTGACGTTTCTAAAAAATAATGTGTTGAACTTAGAAAAGAATTTGGCCTCTAAGTGCCTCAAAAACTCATTTAAAAAAAAATAGTTAAACTTTGTATTTTGATAAAGCTTAACAAACTTTCTCATTTGTCTTTAAAACCTTCATTTTCAATACTTCAATCTCATTATCATCAATATAACATCCAAACTAAACATGTCATAGCATTCTTTTTGTATGCCATTATTTTTAATTATTTTATCCAACACTTAGTTTGCTTAAACTTAGTGTTCAAGAGAAAGTTTGTCACACTTTGTCTTTTTAATCTTAAACCCTAGTTTTTTAATCATCCATCATCATCGTCGTCGTCGTTGTCGTCATCGTCCTTATAACACTAAACAAAACATACCATAGAGTTCCTTGTACATGCCTTAGTCTACAAAGATTACAGACCAGTATCTTAACTCATAAAAACAACATATTTTTCAAGACTAAGGTTTAAGAATTTACTAAAGGTTTTCCAAGCTTTTAATCCTCCTTTATGATGCTTAAACCTTGATATTCCTTCTTGACATAAACCATGACAAAACCCCTATCACAATCCATTTTCTTATGAATTTTTACCTCTAAAAGTGGCTAATCTTGATCACCAACATATGAACTTGATTCTAAACTTGATTAAAGGCTGTTTTCTTGGAAAATATTAAGAATGAGTGAGCAAATAGGAATTGGTTTTAGTAGAGAGAAAAAGGGGCATATTTTTTAAGCTTTGCATAAACAATTATAAAGACAAAAGAGATATTTTGCAACCTTTTCTCTTAGACATATGATGACAACCCACAAGGACTAAAATGAAATAAATATTCACTCTTAAATTGAGGCCAAAACTGGATCTATCACAAGGGGAAGATATGGCCTTTTTTCCTCCTTAAAAGTGTCACTTTGTCTTTGGTCCTTATTTGCAAAATAACTTAGTTTTGGGGCAAAACTACAAATTGAGCAAACCACATTGTCTTTGGTCCTTATTTGCAAAATAACTAGTTTCGGGGCAAATTTGCAAATTGAAAACATTACTCCACCACACTCTAAAACCTGTTACGTCATGGGTAAGGTGGCCAATTCTCCTCCTTTTGGGTGCCATCAAATGGGCCCTATATCATCACTTTAACTGTTCAAATTTACACTGATAGTATTTTTCTGTATTGTCGGTATATTTTCTACACTGTCATGTACTTATACATCATTCTATGCTAATCCATATCCTCCACATGGTGTAATTCTCACACTGTTTAACTTTATATAGTCCAATTCTTACATTACATTTACTTTTATAGTATAATTTTCATACTGTATAATTTTATCTGTTAATGCCTAAATGCATTATTCTCATACTGCCTGATTTTATACTGCTTAATTTTTATACTGTATAATTTTTATATTTCTATACAGTATTTTTCTAATATATCATTTTTGTTTCAAAATCCATTGCGAAACATTTTACAATAATTAAGCTTCTAGCTTATTTTCAAATAATCCCTTTTTGTTTGACAACTAATCCCTATCCTTTGTTTAATTTGTACTTTACTTAGGACTATAGCATGATTTTTAGCCTTAAAAATCCTATGTTTAGTCTTATGAAATTTATTATAAAAATCAGATTAAAACAATATTCTCTTAATTATTGTATATATAATGCACTAAAAATCCTCCAGTGTCACAAGACAAATGCTGAGTTCCTATGGATTGAATCTCTATAATATTGATCTTAATAGGAAAACAGAGTTTGTTGAAATTTAGTGGGCTGAAAATCACAATGCCTGAGTTAACTCCTCCTTATGGGCATATGATAAGGCTTTAACTGTTGGGATCAAAATAAGAAACGCAGCGGAAGAGGCGGATCGTTGACAAACAAAAATTTTCTAAAAACTTTGCTCATCGGGAATAGATATATAATTTTAATTAATAAAAGAAAGCTTTAGGAATTTTACAAACCTTTTGAAAACTATCAGAGTATCCTAGCTTTTCTCTTTGACACCACGATCTTCCAATCCAAGCCTCCACACTTATAGAAAGACGAGTGGGTGTCAAACTGCAAGAATGAATTTTCCTCACACTTTTTCTGAATCTGCTATGTACTCAACACATGAGATAGCAAACCTTTTTTTTTTTTTTAGAGAAAAACTCTCAGTTTTTCTCTCTAAGTATTTTTCAAAAGTTACGTGAATGAAAAAACTCTTGAGATAACTGTTATCTCTCCCTATTTATATCTGAGCAATTAGTTATTTTTCAATTGACTATTCAATATGAAAATAATCACCATATCACACATATGGGGAAAGGATATATTTTACAGGGTTGTAACCTTTTAACTTTCCCTTTCCTTTATTTTTTTTTTCTTTTCCGAATCAAAAAATTAAATATATATATATATAAAGAGGTTCACTTTTCGGTAAACATGATTTCCCGTTTTTTTTTTTAACGAATCACTTTCGTTTCATTTATATATATATATATAAAGAGAAACGTAAACGTTTACATGAAACGTAAACTTTACGTTCCCTTTTTTTTAGTTTTATGTTAATATATATACATATTAATATATTATAAAAACTCATAAAAAAAAAGATTTGGTTCAAAACCACACATATATATATATATATATATCTACATTCAAAAATAAATCACATTTATTTAATAATAGATTTTAATTAACTAATGTTCAGTCAAATGTGACAACATTTATCACATTACATTATGTGTCACAGAGAACATTTTTCTGTGTCACATTAATAATTCAAGTGTGAAATAATTAATTCAGAATTCAATAATTCTAAACTGAATATGTAATTCATTCTATGCATAAATCCAATATAGTGTTATAGAGGTGGCATTGGGGACCTATGGACCTATAACCCAAGCTCCAATAAATTTGACAATTAATCAAACTCTTTAATTTATGTGTCAAATTTATTAGTTTCAATGTTACTCCACTAAAAACCTGAAACTGAACTCTTGAGGTTATAGTAAAATTACTCAAAGAAAATTAGCGAGTAGTCCATTGATATAATCATTACATATAAGTCAGTCCTTCATAAATAGTTCATAATAAGGGCTAGGTTCAATTTCCATTTACCTCTCTTATTATATCTTTAACCTTGAGTACCAATAATTCTCTAGTGGACAGTTAATTCATAATCTTATTATGAATGAGCGCTCTATTGTTCAAACCTTGAATCATCACTCAAGAGAACTATTTTTCTAACTTCTATAGGGAAGGAATGGATTCCATATCTGTATAATATTATTCCCAGCCACTTATTACATTATGTTTCCAAGATGTTAAGTTATGATATGTACTAAAACAAATCTTACCAAGCAAATCAAAAAACATAATGTCATAAATAGGAGTCTAATAAATACTCAGGATTAAGACTGTCAAATATATGATCATCATAGTGATAAATTTGAATACTCTATTTGTGACGGATGATTATTAGAGATTCATAATTTATCTGGTCCAGTCCTATATAATCTCATTATATAAAGTACCTCCAATCCAATATCTCTACATTAATAGTTCGGATAATGACTATTTCATTCTAAATGAGATTGGACCACACTTTTAATATTTAATTAAAGATCCCAAACTTTAATTAATTATTACGGACTATTTAGATTATTATCCATAAATTTTATCCCTAAGCATATAACACTTATATGCTAAATTTATTGTCACATTAATAATCATGGAATTTTCTCGATATTTACAAATGTATTCATAATACATACAAGCAACCAAAATAATAATAAATGTCACTTTATTTATTTATTAACAATATGTACAATGTCACAGCTTTTAGGGCACCAAACCC
>CAMOHE010026554.1:0-21006 GCA_946598075.1 Artocarpus hirsutus
TATATATATATATATATATATATATATATATATATATCTGTATGTATAAATTAACACGGTTCGCATACAAATGAACCAACAACGGACGAAATATATTCAATTGAAATCTTTATTCGTATATTTATACACCAAGCGTCGCGTATGAGCAAAAACGACGAAAAATTCAAATACAACAAAGAAAGCAGAAAACCTCAATAAAGCTCTTCGCGCGATGATTTCGGCGTGCGAGTCGTTGACGACGTCGCCGTAGGGGCTCAATCGCGATCGGCCGACGCATTTCGTCCCGGTTCCAAGAGCAACAACTTCCAAATCTGCACTGAAAAGAGAGGGCAAAAAAAATCAGAGAATTGAGTTCCCCAAGAAAACGTAGGAAAGTAAAATGATTGCAAGGGAAAAGGACCTCGATGAGGAGAGGAAAGGAGAAATGCAGCCAAGACGGTGACTTCGCGACCCTGAGGCTTCCCTTTCTTGGGTAGGGAGTTGTAGAGCGAGAAAACCTTGTCTGAAACTTTGGTCCCCCATTGGACTTCCGACAGTAACGGAGAAGAAGATGTCGTTTCAGTAAAGCAGTGCATTGTTCAGAGTTCAGAGTTTAGAGTTTAGAGTTTAGGGAGAGTGCGAAGCGAAGCCGTTCTGTCGTTTAATGACTGCTGAGGTCTTGTAAGCAGTCGGGGATTAAGGGAGAAGGTCTGAGTTTGGGCTGTGATAAATAATAAATAATTTTTCTTTATACAATTAATAAATTTAAGATATAAATAATTATTTATCTTTTGTTTACAGTGCAAGCATACATTATAAATAAATTATTTAGATGGTTAATTAACACAAATATATTCATGACATGATATTTACTTCAAAAATTATAGTAACATGTTATTTTTTTCTCTTTTTTTTACCTAATTTGAAATGAGGAGGCTAACTCTTGAAATATTAGGTGGTACACACTTTTGAGGATCATTATTATATTCTGTCTCTTATTTTTTCTTTTTATGATTTACATCTATTCTCCTAGTTAAAAAGACCAAAATGCTTTTAAATAACACTTGTTTATCTGACCATAATCTCAATATTTATGATCATTTATGTCTTTATACTTTTTAAAACTAATATGTTTCAAATTTTCTTATAAAAGTGGTTGGATTGAAAAACAATGCCACAAAAATAATATTTTCCAAACTGATTGTAAGCAAAACTAGTTTACATTTCAAAAAAAAAAAAAAAACTTACCTAACTAACTAACTCCACATGTGTTGCCATGTAAGAGTTACCTAAGACCATCTTTAATGCAATGTTTATGTCTTTATACTTTTTGAAACTAATATGTTTCAGATTTTTTTATGAAAGTTGTCATATTAAAAAACAATGCCACAAAAATAGTACTTACTAAACCTAAGACCATTTTCAATGCAATGTTTATGTCTTTATACTTTTTAAAAGTATTATGTTTCAAATTTTCTAATAAAAGTGATCAGATTGAAAAATAATGTCACAAAAATAATATTTCCCAAGCTAACCATAAGCAAAACTACCCTCAACTTATGGTTTAGGTGAAGGGACTTATAACCAATTATCCTGCCCTCATTTATCGTCGATATATTAACTTTTTCCTTTAATAATTATAGCATTCACATTTTTTGTATTATTTCAATGTTACAAGTTTACTTTTATAGATTCCAATGCTTATTAATTTTGATAAAAGATAATATTGCATTTGAAATAATATTGGGTATTAGAGTATAAAATAGAACAACACATCAAATATGTTATTTTAACACTTTTAATGATAGGTATAATATTAGCACTGACATTTATATTTCAAATGATCTAAATAGCTTTTTATTCACTGAGTGAAATTTACTTATAGATCCATATCAGAAAATAATATTATGAAGGGCTAAAAAACGGACATTAAAATAATTATTTATATGGGCGATATGTGTAAAGACAATATGCTGTACAACTGCAAAATACTCATATTTTAAGTAAAGGCGCATTTAGCAAAAAGGTTTTTCGCATTGGGTAAATTGTGGAAAAAAATTATTTCAATAAGGCTGACGTAAAAGCACAATATTTTGGGAGAAAAATAGATGTAACATAATTGTGTTTTCAAATCAAGATGTATTTTTTTTCTTGAATGTTATATTTGCATAGATAAATAGATTATATTCAAAAAAATGTTGATCGGAACAAATCAAACAAAAAAAATTAATTAGTGTACATATAAGAGAAAAGTAGAAGTTAATTATAATTGAACAATTAAAAACGAATTTATGAACATCAAATTTCATGAAAGAAGAATAAAATAAAAGAAAGAAAGGAAAAAAAACAAAAGTAAAAAAAAAAAAGAAAAAGAAAAAGAAAGATTTTTAAGATCATGATTTATTAAAAGAAGATTATTGTAGCAAAGATGAGTAAAAAAAGTAATTTAGCAAAAAAAATATTAAATATAAGGCTATGGGATTAAAAGGAAAAAAAAAAGAGATAGCAAAACATATTTGACAAAGGAATATGTTGATCAGGACAAATCAAAAAAATAATTACTGTGTACATATAAGAAGAAGAAAAATGTTTAATTGGGGCTTAAAATTATTATCGACCAATTTAAAAGAAAAAGAATTTATGGACATCAAATTTGATGAAAGAGGAAGAAAGTGAGTGAAAGAAAGAACAAAAAGTTAAAAAAAGAAAAAGAGGGATTTTTTAAATCGTGACTTATTGAGAAAAAAAAAGAATTTAAAGATTATTGTGATAAAGATAAGTGAAAAAATAATAATTTAGCAAAACAAAACTTATAAAGAAAAAGATTATAGGAAGAAAAAAAATAGTGAGAAGGGAAAGTGTAAAATTAAAGGAAGGAAAACAAAGATAAGAAGATGAAAGAAAAAAATAAAAGGAAAAAAAAAAAGAAAAAGTAGGAAGTGACACATGTTATTTATTGGAAGAAAGATCAAAATTGCATTCTTACTTTTATATATTTATTATTATTACTAGTAATTAGCACCCTTTTTTTAATATGTTTTTAATACAAAAATCTAAAAGTTTTTTTATATGAAGATCTAAAGCGTCAAAAATACAAATAAAAAGAAAGAAGGGAGAAAAAAAAACAAAGGAAGAAAAAAGGGGATAAAAAAGAAAGAGAGGGCATGAGAAAAGCTAATAAAAAAGATGAAAAAGAATAAAAAAAAACAAAAAATAGAGGAGAAAATAAAAAACCAAAAAAGTTAAAAAGTTAAAAAAAACAAAAAGATTATAGGTGACACGTGTCATCAAATGGGAATTGTCTACTAGATCTTTTAAATAGTAGATAGCATAGATTATTATTATTATTATTATTATTATTATTATATAAATAGATAACTAATATGGCCTAATATAATTGGTCAGATACAATTTGATATATTAAAATTAGACATGACGTAACATAACATGATTAAATAATATGAATTCGAATACAAACATATGGTATAGGACAAATGAGAAAACAGATAAGAAAGAAGGAAAAAAAGATTCAAAAAAAAAAAAGAAGAAGAAGAATTGGAAGGGAGAGGGTGACACTTAAAGGTCATTGGTGAATTCCATGTTCTTACTTTTATATGGGTTCGTTTGGGATACCATGTATTTTTTACTTTTAAGCAATAAAAGAAGTGAAGCATAAGTTAGGGCTTTTTAATTAGTGTTTGGATAATGCATGGAAAAGTGCTTTTTGACTTGTTTAATTAAATATGTCAAAAACTTTTATTGATATTAAAAAATAGTGTAATTCAAAGATATGAATGGAATTCTTAATTTGTTATTCTTAAATATATGATTAAAAAGTGTAAATAAAAAAGCTTTTCATAAGTGCTTACTTTATAAGCACCCTTTGGTTTAACTTCTCCGATAAATGTTTACAAACCATAAGCACTTTTCCATTGATCATCGAAACGGGCTCATAAGTAGATTTTAGATAGAATAAGTTAAAAGCAACTTAAAACAAGCTATTCCAAATGGGTACTATATAGTATAGATATAAATATAGATAAAGCAAGTGAAGGAAAAAAAAAAGGTGAAAGAAAGATTAAAAGTATAAAGAGTGACACTTGAAGGCCATTAGTAAAGTCTATATTGTCTATATCTATATATAGATATGTATTAGATATGATGTGGCATAACTTGATTAGTTAGATATTATTTAAAATAGAAAAAAAATATAAAGATTTATAGATATGGTATAAATATACAATCAACATAAATACGATATATGTGCGTGTGTGTAGAGAGAGAGGATTATATATCGTAAAGGAAAAATGAAAAAAAAAAGGAAAGAGAAAAAGAAGGTGAAAGAAAGAAAAGGAGATATTTATCTCTTTAAGGAGATATTTATCTCTTTACCTATTTTGTTTTAGGTTAATTCAAAAATTATATATTTGATTTTTTATATTATTGAATGTATATCCTCATATTAGATTTAATATATAAATACATATCTTATTAGTTGATTTTGACTTTTAAAATGACCAAATTATCCTTAAGTAAAAGAGAAAAAAAATTAAAACTTTCAAAAAATAATAAAAAATAAAAACACACAAAACAACTATTTTTAGGTTATTCTATACACTCTTGAAGTAAAAAAAAACTTTAGTATAATGTTTCTTAAGTTATTAAAGTTATCTTATTTTACAATTTAAGGGTATTTGTGTAATTTTTAGGTCAAAATTGAAGGTTAATCGAGGAACGATATAAATTTGTATATTAAATCTAATCTGAAAGTATATATTTGATATCAAAAACCAAAGGAATAAATTTAAAATACAGGGCATATAAAGGTAAATAGACCTAAACAAAAACAAAAGTTCATGAAGATGAAGAAGAGGAAGAGGAGGACGAGGAAAAGGAGTGATATTTGGAGGCTATTGATCAAGTGCATATTCTTACTTTAATAGATATAAATAGATAGATATAAATATGCCTATTTACCATCTGTTAGTAATTACATGTCACTTTTAATTTATAATTGTTTTTGTTTTTCCATCCTTTTTTGTAAGTTTATATATATTTAGGTTAATCTCACTTTTAACTCTTGAGCTATGCAACTTGTCCTTTTTTGACCCTTGAACTTTAAAACGTAGCAAATCACACATCTAAACTATTTAATTTGTCCTATTTTTGTCATTCTATTACCAAAACCGTTAAATATTAATGAAATTGAGTCAATAATTTTACTTTTGATCCATAAACTATGCAACTTATCCTATGTTGACCCCTACACTTTACAATATAACAAATGACACCTCTAAACTATGAAACTTGTTCTATTTTGACCCTTTCATCACTAAATTTATTAAACGCTAACAAATCAAGACAAAATGACTATTTTGACCTTTTAACTCTATATATGTTTTCAACATATATTTTGAAGTCAAAATTTTTAAATTTTGTTTATCCTCTATACAAGTTTTAGTATTTTCCTTTTTTTTTATAATTTTGTTGGTAAAAGTTTTACTTCTTTTTTTTCAATAAATTTTATCAAATTTTATCCATCACATAATTTAAAATAAATTAAAGAAAACATGCGTAAACAAATAAGGAAAAAAAACACTTGGATATATGGGTACCTAACAAAAAGAACACATAGATACTACTGTATAATCTACTTGTCACTTTTATGACTAACTTTTGAGTTTGAAAATTACGTAATTGACATAATAATGTGTACTTCGCTTAATTCGGCTCAATGGTCACAAAAAAAAGATTCAAAATTTATATTAATTTTAAGTCAACAAAAATGTACATTTATTTATGAAATTCCCTATTTGTAGGTCTAAGATGCGTGAAATTTTTTTACAAAAGATTTAATCTCGACTGTTGATTTATAATTAATTGACTATGTGCATATATATGCAACTTAATTGTTAATATTTAGTGGATTTAGTAATTGAAGGGCCAAATTAGACAAGTTTCATAGTTCAGGGTATAATTTATTATAATCTAAAGTTTGATGATTAAAATAAGACAAGTTGCATAGTTTAGAGGCAAAAGTAAAATAATTGGCTTAATTCCGTTCATATTTAAGGGATTTAGTAATGAAAGGGCCAATTGAATGGTTTAGGAGTGTGATTTGCCACATTTTAAAGTTCAGGTAATTCCATAGTTCAGGGGTAAAAGTGAAATTAACCCTATATGTTTTGTTTCTAAGAAGATCACATACTCTTATTTTCATCTTTGCTCTTACGTGCTCTCTTATTTTCATCTTTGCTCTCTCACAAACCAAAACAAGAATACGTAATTGCAACTAAAAAAAAATTAAACAATCCAGATTTCATTGAATTGTAAAAGTATTCCAAGGAGAAAATCCATAATTTTAAAAACCCTATTCTTCTCCCTCACTCAATAGTATCATTGCCCACCTTTGCGAGGTTTTATAGACTCTCTTATACAGTATCATAACTTAAATACAATAAAATATTAAAAACCTATTATATTTTAAAAAATTGAAAACTAACAAAATACTCACAAAATTAAATTCATTTTATTTAATCATATTAAAACACAAGTTCTTTGGAAAATACATAGATTAATCTTAATTTTATACACAAATAAAAAATTTTAAAGAACTGGAAATAAATTTCACCACTATTCTAAATTGCCTAAAAGTTTCATCAAAATCATTGCAGATCATATGTTTGGGATCATAAATCTCTACAAACTCGTGCTTCACAACGGATAACAGATCATCCAGATACAAGAGGTGGAGGATTCGTTGATAAACAGCGACGAAGAGAAGGCCAAGTTCGTTGTGGAAGGTTGATTTAAGGATGTAAGTAGCTCCTGAAGCATCATAGTCATAAGATGCAGCCCTAGAGCATTCCTCCAAAAGACATGATTAGATCAAGCTGTCAATTA
This sequence comes from Artocarpus hirsutus, assembly GCA_946598075.1. Lineage (NCBI taxonomy): Eukaryota > Viridiplantae > Streptophyta > Magnoliopsida > Rosales > Moraceae > Artocarpus > Artocarpus hirsutus. Next base: position 6,883 of record CAMOHE010026554.1, read on the forward strand.
GAGAACCTCTAAAGGCATTTTCAAGTTCCTTACATGTCCAGAGGATTAACCCCCCTTTAGTAAATATCAGCAATTGGTTTGTCATTGAAATTCCTGCAAATTAGTAAAAATCAAAAAGGAAAACCTAGAATCAAATTTGTTGCATTAAATTACTAGTCCTTTGGATAACATGCCAAAGGGATAAAAAAAATTTTGCAATTACGATTACGGTTGCGATTGTAAATTTAAGACTCCAAATAAAGCAAGTTGTTTTCAGATTAATTTGATTTGGAAAATCAGACAACCATGAAATCAATTAAATTCCCACGAAGAGACCCATGTAGGTCTTGCCATTCTCATGTGGACCACTACACATTCACTCACAAATCTTGGTGGGTTCGTAGAGAAGCAAATAGGTCACACGAAAACTGGTCAAGGTCAGACCGGATCTAGCAGAGGTCGATGGTTGTATATTGCAATAGCTTGCCAAGTTTAGACGAAGGAAGATAAGGGAAGAGAGAGAATAGATCTAGTGGTTTTTTGAAGAGAGACAGATGAAGATGAGGAAAGAAAGAGGGAGAGATCGGTGTTGAAGTAATAAAGGGAAGTAAATAATATGCAATCTCATCTATCTTTAAACTTTGAGAATTACTTTATATCATCCATTGGATCACAATCTAACGGTGTAAAAAAACCATCCTCCATGGGTAGAGAATTTTGTCATTCTCTACTATAACTTTTTCCTTATACTTAAATGCCTTATTTATTAAAGTTTCCTTGTTTAAAATTATAAAGCCTCGCAACATAGATTGATGGGGTGTTTAGAAGAGTAGTTCAAACCAATAGTTTGAACTATGAACAATATAAAGCTTTCACATACTATAATAAAAAGCTACAATGTAAAGCTCTTACATACTATAGTTCTTAAACCTAAATTGATAGTTAAAACTACTCTTCCAAACACCCTATGAATTGGATCTTGAGAAATGTTGAGAGATTCCCTAAGAAACCTATGATTTATGTTGTAGCCTTGTAGGTATTAGAGTTTAGAATTTGATATACACAAATAAACTAATGAAAGATTAATAAAATCTAATATGAATTCAACAAGGGAAGGAGGAATGCCATCACTTCCAAGTGGGGCTAAGCGTAACTCGAAGCCTCAACCTATGGTTAAGGTGGAGGGGCTTACAATCAACTAAGTTACCCTTACTTGTCTTGTGGTATAAATATAAACAACATACAAAAGTTGTAACTTGCCATTTATTATTATTTTTTTTTTGGTTCTTCAACTTGGGGCCAAACTTAAGGTCTAGTTTGAGTTTAATCATAAAAAGTTCTAAGATCAGAAAAATCTCAAATTCTTAATTTATGCTGTTTTTTTGAAATATGATTATAATATTTCTTTTATTATTTTCTCTTATATTACATCACTTAATAAGGACATAAGTCTAAAAGAAGAAAAAAAAAATTAAAATGTAAGATAACAAGGGTAGCTGTTCTTATTTCCTCTAGAGAAAGAAAATAAGAGAATTGTTCTAGTTTTGCAACATTTTTCTTAATAAGGCTCTAATGCTAACTAAGAAAAAAAAAAATTCTAGCATTTAAAAATAGACAAAGTTTTTATGCTCCTTTAAATAGGCATTTCTCTATTGTAAAATTTTCAAGGAGTAAAAAGAAAGGCTTAGGAAAAAGCTATTATTTTATTGGAAATATCACACTATGCATTCATTTTTCTTTTCAAACACATTAGTTTAAACCTCTGTTTGCCATATCTGTCGAAATCAACAAACAATGTAAAACTCTCAGGAGCTATGTTAGAAAGCAAAAACTTTACAATATAAAGCATACATATGCTACAGTTTTTAAACTAAACTTTTCAATTACAACCATCCTCTTAAGCACTCTATAAGATTTTAAAGAACTAGAACTACTTGAAAACTAAACCTAAAGCCATCCCCTCTTTTTTTTCTCCAACTCTTTAAAACCCCAAGAGTTCAAGCTTCATTTTTAATCTGAACTTTAGTGCCTTTCAAAGGAGTTTTGAAGTAGGTTTTTTTTAATCTAAACTTAGTTTTTAGTATGTGTTTTCTCCATGTTTAATGCATAATTTTCATGTTCAAAGTTCATGCAAATTTCTAGTTATGTTAACATACATATTTGAGCATTTATGAACAAAAACTTGAGTCTTGAGTTAAAACTCACAACCAACCTTTATTTTGGTTTGACAACAATGTTAGAAACAAGTTAGGAATGTTTAGAACTTGTTTCCATAGCTCTATGGTTAATGTTTTAAAGCTTTGAGCTTAAAGAGCAAACTTAAGCATGTTTTCATCATTATTTGCAACAAATTCTAGAAATATGATTCGATAATGATTTTGGTATAAAACTCATGAGAATATGTCTATTGTGATTATATAATGCATGCTACATATTTTAGAATAGTTTTGAGATTTTGAACAAGGATAGTAGGTTTTGGGTTAAAGAAAAACTTGACATTCGATAAACTTTGTAATACATCTATGGGCAGTGGCTATTTCTTGAAATTCTAGGATTAAATGAAAATGAATTTTGTAAATTAATTTGCATATTTAAAAAAGCAGACATCCTAAGCTTTTCAACAAGCTATCATGAACCTAAATCGAAGTTGTATTTTAATTTCTATTAATTTTTTAATTTTCAAATTAGAAACTAGTAAACTTGTCAATGGCAGTATATCATCTATATGCTATTGGTTTTTGCAAAAGTATACTATCGGTTTGCCATAGTACCAGCTACTAACCTGAACCAAGAACTCAACTTTGCTCACCTCTTAATTCCTTAATATCTCACAACTTTTGCAACACTGTTCTAAGTGATTTATGAATCTTATTAGGAACTAAAATGTATAGATTACTTGTATACATTTTATATGGTGTTAAGACAAAAATTGTTACTTTGGTATTCAAAAAGAAATTTACATAAAAACTTTAATGACACACTAGTGAGATGGATTTACACATGATTTATTTATGAATGTGGTTATATGTTGTACTTTAGTTTTAATTGTCCTTATGCATGTCTTAGGATCAAGGGAGTGTAGAGTTAACGTTAATTGATTCTGAGATTAAAAGTTTGTTGATAAGCTTGGAAGGTGGGGATTCTATTACTCATCTTTTGTGAGGTTTTGATAAATTAAAATTTGGTTGTTTTATGTTACAAGATATGTATATGATATTGTTGAATATATATCGTTATAACTATAACTTAATGATGTGAAACTCGTCTTGTATTGTACAGCAAGGAACATAATGATTTGACACATGTTGTAAATTGAAAAGCATGGTTAAGAAAACTAACTTTATAAACAAAGGTTGATTATAGAGAAATGATAAGACGTGAAGAGGGCGACGATTTTGTCCTTGGGCACAAATACCCTAAAAGGTAAAATAGGAGGAGGTGATGACGCTTCCTTGGGTTGAAAGTTCCATAACACATTGTATAAAAATCGACTTGGTGAGGACTCGGGGCTTGATGTCTCCTCACCGGAACACCCTTGGAATGTTTGGAGGGTGGTCAAGCATGCCCTCTTGGGTTTCGATGAGTTGAGTGATACTCTATTGAATGTGGATACCTAGATATAATGATGAATTGTAACAATTGTATATATGTATATGTATGAAACTTAGTAATGATTAATTATGGAATCCATGGAATATGATCATAATAAATCTCATAATTTGAATAATGATGAAAACTAACTAATCATACAGGTTTAATGTGGCAAAAAAATAATAATAAAACCTGAAGATGAGTAATAGTTTTTCCCTATTGAACATGTTGTCGCCCATTCCCTTATATTTTTATCTTTTTAGGACTCACCAAGTGTGAGGCGATTGCGAGAAAAATAGTTGTAGCTATATTACATTGGGATTGCTTCAATTGTTAAGAATGTTTTTTATGATAATGTAAGCATTGATTATTACTTTATGTGACTGTATTAAGATATGTTGAAGGTTGAAATGATGACGATGACAGTTTTTATAATATTAAATTTAAGGTGCTACATTAAACGGTGGTTTAATTGTCATTTATATATTTATTTTTTATTTGAGAGTTTTTATTTAAGTCCCGGACAATCTTATTTTTGAAGTTTTATCTTTATTTTTTATTTTTATTTTTATTTTAATTTATTAAAAACTGTTAACCTCCATATAGGGGCGTTACTCCAGCATATGCCTTAGGGAGCATCTTGGGAGGACGTGCCAATCAAAAGGGAGTTCATGGATGTATACGAAACAACTGTGTCTGAGCAGGGTGGTTGGACAGCTGAGGAGATATTTTTGGAAAAAGAGCACCGAGCATACCTCCAACACTTATTCTTCAACATGTCATCTCTCTCTCTCGTCTTTACTAGGGTATTTACAACATCAATGTCAACCCATCAGTTATAATCGTGAACAGTGTAAAGCTCTCAGAAGCTACAGTAAAATGCAAAAAATTGCTATAGTATAAAGCTCTCACATACTATAGTTCTTAAATTTAAAATATATGTTCCAACTAATTTTCTAAATGGATGCTACTTGTCTACTTTTGGTTTATTTAGCGACAATGACGCCAAAAATACATCGTCGTTTTTGTCTTCAACCTGTCATCTTCTTATTGTTAGGATCTTTTATATTTTGGTCCACAATATTTTTGACTTTTGAACTATTGGATCACATTTTAAGTGAAAATGACCTTCTTCTACTAGTTAAAGACACCTTCTTTATTTTTTTCCGTTGATTTTTTTTTTTTTACTTTTTTTGAGTTTCTTATCGTTAACTTTTTTTACTGTCCTTTTGATTATTTGATTATGTTCTATACTCTTTAGTCTATTCATTCCTTCTAGCTTATGCTATCATTTTCCCTAATTTGTTGTCTTTAAATATTTTTGGTATTGGGTTGGTTATATAATTATAACTCTTAGTTTTAACTATTTTTTAATTTTTTTTAAAAAAAACTATAAAGGTATCTTTCGAATTTAAAATACTTATTTCAATTTCATCCTTACGAATATAAAAAATTGAACAAAACGACATAATTGCCCTTAAACGGTTATGAAAAATATCTTGTAGATTTAAAAACATAAAAAAATCCTAGAATAAAACATCAAACTTCAAATAAAAGAACTTAAGTTTTATGACTTTTTAAATGTTAAGATATTTTTTAAAATTTTTTTAAAGAAGAAAAATATATTTAAGAAATAAATTTGGTTTATTTAAGGGTATTTTTATCATATTTTTATGGTTTTTGTCCAAGAAGTCTTCAAGGGATAAAATTGAAACATTTTTCAAATTCGAAGGATACCTTTGTATCTTTTAAAAATAGAAGAATAGATGGAGAAATAATTAAAGCTAGCAGGTATAATTATGTAATTAACTCTTTTGGTATTGTTCAATTCATCTCTTTTCCTTTTTCACAATATTGGTCCTTTTTCATTCTCCTTCCGTCTAGTTTTTTGTCATTTAATTTTGCCGGCCTTTCTAATTTAGTATCCTTTAGTTTTATTGTAGACTTAGTTTTAATTATTTTATTATTTGGATAAAGATAATTATAGTGAATTTGATCCAACAGTTAATATTATGCATTCTAAAAAAGAGAAAATTAATAACAAAAAAGTTGACATAAATAAAAAAATCAAATGTTATTTTTATTGAATAGGTGTACCATAATATGGTACACGTGTCTATTGAATAATTCTAATTCTTCTCATAAATTAATACAATGAATCATTATTTGCATTTTTTTTTTATACAAGAGAAATAAAAAAACGTGACTCAAAGTTTTAATTTATAATTAAAATAAAAAAATTTGCAACTAATTAAGCTGTATTTATTGGTCATCATCATTTGCATTTACGACCGAACACATTTGTCTCTTTCATTTCTTTCCACACCTACACCTAGGTTTTATGTGCCCCTACTTGCTACAATAATATCTGATCTATCTTGCAACTTGTCAGTGTTATCAAGATTCTTGGGATTTTTTTATTTCTTGGAAACTTATTGGGATTTCTCTTTTGCCACCGTCGTATCATAGATATATATATATATATATATATATATATATATATATATATATATCCATAACCAAAGGGGAAAAGACAACAAATGCGCCAATCAAACCATTCTTCCCGATTTTCTTTTCTTACTAAAAATATCATCCTCACGAGTTGACGTTAATTAAAAAAAAAAAAAATCATCTAAAGGTATCTATCAATACAATCAGATCATTTTCTCATCGCACGGACCAGATTTGTTAGAGAAAAAAAATATCTTTCCGGCGTTCCCATACACCCTGCGACCCCAAAGCCTCCTTCCATCCATCAAGCTTGACTCAATCATTGTTCATCTTCTTCAAATCTCGTCATCATTCATTAAACAATTCCTCTTCAACATCGTCCGACAAAAACATTTTCTGAATTTCCATCTCAATTCCTTCCGTTTAAGGTCAGTGGTTTATTGTCGCTAATATTCGAACTTCCATAAAATTCTGCTGCGCCATTGAATCGGCATTGAAAGGGACTTGAACATAACTCCGCCCGTTGGGCTTTCATCATTGTCTTTCTTTTTTTGTTTTAATTTTCAAATTTTCAGTTCATAGTTATAATAATCAAATTATATGTCTCTGGTTTGACTTTTGACCTTACCATTTCCTTAGCTTTGTTGATAGAAGATAGATGATCATGACTTGGGTTGCTGCTTCTCCTGCCTCAACGTCTCTGATCACGGCCTTTTCTTCTTTCGCCTCAAAGAATCAACCCTCAAATCGCCACTCTCGTTTGGGTTTCCATGTGCTCTGCCGCAGCGGATCCTTCTCGGCCGCCTCCTCCAGCATAGTCAGCGACCTCAAGTTTTCCCTCCACGATGCTCTCGATTCTTCTGGACTCCAAACGTCCCATGCCAGGGTCAGTTGAATATTGAATTATCTTTTTTTTTTAATTAAATTTTCTTCTTATATATATTGTGACTGGTTACAAAATTAATTTTTTTACCAGAATCAACAATCAATTTACATGCATATTTTGATTTTCCTCTTTTCTTGAAATCTGTGCATTTTCTTGAAATGGACTCTGATTTCGTATCTCTGTTTAATTTGCTTCGTTGAAAATTTTATATCACGATTAAACTATTTGATATGTTTCATTAATTTATTCATTGATTAATTTTATTTAGCTTGTTTTCTTAAAATGCATTTCTTTCAGTTTCTGTTGTTCAAACTGCGTTTCTAGACAGTTTTTAGAGTGTGTTCGGCAACGTAGTTAGAACCAAAAGTCGAAACAAATTTACTGTAGCATGCGAGAGCTTTACCTTGTAGCCTGGTTTGTTATGCACTATTGTATGTGAGAGCTTTACACGATCGCCGTTTGAACTATATAGTTGGAACAACATTGCTAAACTCTTTTTAACAGTAATTTCTGTCTTACAGAACTAATGAGCTTTTTGACACGTGTGCATTCGTGATGTTGATGATAATTTTTTCATGATGTGTATCATCGCTCGTGTTTAGATTCCCTCTTGTAAATTATATACATGCATGTTGCATGCTACAAAGTGAATATGTTGGCAAAAATTTTGGGTGCTTATTCTTCTCTGTAATTTAAAAGCACCAGCGAGTGTTTTTTTGCTCTCTGGTGTTTTCGTACTTCTTTGGAGTGTCCTCAGTTTGAAATGGGATTTTGATTGTTTTGTGAAAATTGGGTGCATTTCCGATCATTGAACAGGAAGCGAGGGAAGGATTCTGTGCGCAGATTCAGAAGCTTTCTGAAATAGAGAGAGAAACCAGCATTAGCATCAATAGATATGTTGATTTGGGGAGAACAGCACTTTACATAGCAGCAGAGGATGATTCCCTCGTGTCTCATTCGTCTGTTCCACTCCCTGTGGATGCTTTCATTGACAGATTGGATGATCTCTCAATGTGTTACTGCTCTCATTACAGCTCCTCGTTCAGGTGGTCGCCTGAGAATTTCTTCGAAAGTTTAGAAAGCTATTTGTATGAGCAGAAGGTATACTTGTTGATTTTATTCACAATTAAACTGCAAATTATGTCAGAAACAAAATGCAGCGGTTTAGACTTAATTATGTTATGTGCTACTTGATAGGATGAACAAGTTCATGTTTTAATATTCGTATTGTTTCACTCATGTCATTATGATAACAATTATATTGTCTTATTATTGGATAATGCCATGGAAACTTGTTTGGTTTCACCCGTTAAAACTACTGAACTTTGCAATTCATCTTGAAAGAATTCTGCATGAAAAATTTGGTTTATGATATAGATCTGGTAACTTAAATCTTGTCAGAGTTAACCTATGTGTGTGAAGCATGTTGCAGCAAATGTTTGTTAGAGAGGATATGTTTTATTATGATTTAGTCAGAGTTTTAGCCTTTATTTAATTGGCGTTGCCTTTTCTTCAATTGTTTCTTGTTTCAGGGTTTCCGAAGAAGCAGTGTGGAGTGTCAATTGGAGCCGCGAGGTCTTTATCTTCACTCGGTACTGGATCTCTTGTCCACATGCTTCACACTGTGTCTTTGTTATTTATTTTAAGCTTATTTTTCAAACATTGGTAGCTATATATGGTCGTTGGTTTCAATAGTTTATCTTACTCTCCAAACAGGTTTTGACTCACCGTTCAGGATCCACGGCAATGCTTTCACTTATGTACTCAGAGATTCTGAAAATGCTCCGTTTATGGGGCCTTTTGGATTTTGATGCGGAGATATTTGTTCCTCACGATCTTCATAGTCTTCCCAGAGGTTATCATAAGCAGAAAAGTAAGGAATCTGATCAAGCGCACATAATGACATCACAAGCCCTACTTGTGGAGGTGACCATTTTTTATTGCCTGATGTGTTTTTCTTCTTTTACATATTTGCACAAATAATGTCACTATAATTAAGTATGCTGGTTTAACTCTGATAAAGTACGCAATATTGTGTATGTTGCTGGTTATTTTTATGGATGATGTAGTTGTTCCTTCTCTAGTGCTTGTATTGTAGGTATTCTCTTTTATTGGAGAGAGTTTCTTGGCTAGTGCTTGTATTTTAGGTTCACTTTTTTGCAGAAGAAAGATTTTCTGTTTTTTTGCTCTCTGCAATTTTAGGTTCTCTTTTTTGCAGAAGAAAGATTGTCTGTCTTTTGCTCTCTGCAATTTGTTTCTTCTTAAAAGGACTTTAGGTTTCTGATCAAACAATTATGGTACCTATTTGTTTCTTTACCTTGCCACAAGGGGAAACAATTTCTTCATTACTCCTTATTGGTGGTATATTCGAGGCACAGGTGGGGATGCTGAGACCTAGGAGAGGCTGATTATAGTGTCAAAGATTGCCTGGAAGGAGACTTATCTAAACAACTGTATATAAACTTAGCTTGCTTAAGATATTTTGTTGCATTAAATATGAGAAATTCCCGTAGCAGTCATAGAATATTTTGATAGTAGTTTCTTTTTATTTTTCAAAAAAAAAAAAAAAGGAAAATAGTTGTTTCCTTTCATCTCTAGTATATGGTTATTGCAAATTTGGGGTAAAATATTTTTCATATGCTAGTGTGCCATATATCTAGGTTAGTCGTGGTCCTCATAACTGATCATGGGTGCAGATATTGAGAAATTTGAAGGATGCTTTCTGGCCATTTCAACATGATTGCACGGGTAGTTTGTTCTTAAGGGCTGCACGTGCCACCAACTGTGTCAATAGACCAAACGTTAACGAGGATAGGTACTTCATGTATATATATATATATATATATTTTCTCTTTTGGTCGCAAATTGTTGAACTGCTGAATCACTGATCTCTACTAAAGTCCTTTTATATTTTTTATGCTTTCCATATATATTTTGTTTTTGTCTTTTTTCAAAAGGAGTTCTGTTTTGTTACTTATGCACTTTGCCTTCTGCAGTGGTTCTCAGCTTGCATTTGCTAAGGCTGCTCAACATAGACTAGAACGTGGAGTTTGGACCAGTGTGCGCTTTGGGGATATGAGGCGCTCCTTAGCTGGTTTGAAATAAACCCAACCTTTTCCAAATATATTCTAGAGAATGACTGTTATGTTATATAATTTCTTGTTGGTTGTAATGTTAAGCCAAGGGACTAACATGAGATGACTAATGTGTTGGGCTAATCACCGTCATTTTGCCTTGCAGGCTTGCTTTATATGAGTGTTTAGCCACTCATGAAGTTCTAAAATAACTTGCCTATTTTAAATTTTAAAAATGGAAAAATAATTAACTTCAACCTTATGTGCTTGCCCTCGATCATCATGACGAAGAGAAAGAAAACCATCTTAATTTGTTTAACTTGTCTATAGTAATAGTCCTCGGAATTCTACTGCCATCCTGAGTTTTACGTAGGATGTTTCAAAACACAGCTATTTTCTTTATCTTTCTCCCATTTTTCCCTTAGTACTTATTTTTGTTGAAACATCATTCTTACAGCATGTGAACGTCTTATCCTCTTAAAAAATGATGCAAAGGACTTGAGAGATTACAGCATTCTTCTCTACCATTGTGGATTTTTTGAGCAAGCACTCAAATATCTGAAGTTGTATCAGGAATCACGGGTTAGTTCTCCTTTCTCTCAGTGATGTTCTGCGACTTTTGTACATTTCTAGTTATCTAAAATTCATTCCAACACCGCAGAGTTCTTCCCCACAAAATCCATCACCGGATTGGTTGAGCAGTTTGGAGGATGATGCTGCGGAGAAATTGACAGTGCGCCTTAATCTCATAGCCATGGAGCAAGGTTGGAGCAGTCAGTCATTTGCGCGGAACTTTCTTGGTAATAACTCAGAACCATGGTAGTAGAGCTTTCCGTTAGTCTCACTCGATAGCGCGTACTAGGTTTGTCTACATTCATGTAAAGGAGAAGATGCCGGTTTTAAACTTAAATTGTTCCATAAAGAGTAGCAGATGATCGACCAAGCCTGCAAAGCTCTCTGACGAATTAGCAGGATGCATTGAGCCTGAAATATGTATAGCCCTACTTTACTGTTTAACATGGTCTTAAGGGATCTAGAGACCAGATTGCAGTCCTTTTAAGAGGGATATGGTGGAGTGCAAATTAGCATCATCTGAGAGCTAGATAGCTCCACTTCTGGTGCATCTCTTGTGCGCTTTTGAGTTCAAAAGAGCTTTAGTGCTAGTACGACGTATTTATCAGTTCTTGTACGTTACACACCATAGCTGTTACTTGCTTTTTCATTAATGAAGTGAAATAATACGCGCAGTGTGACGTTAGCCAAGAGTATATCCAATACGGTGCCAAATGAGTGCAACAATGACAAATTTTTGCGTTTGAATAGAAAATCACTCTTCAATATAGTGCCATGCTTGGTGTTAAATTTGACACATGCCATATATGGTTTATTTGGCGCTAAGAATAGCACTAACCAAATCTTAACATTTGATTGCTATTGATGCGGTGATGTTTTTAATTTGTTATCGTTACAATATTAGCATTTTTGAATCATTTTAAATTTAACAGATTACTTTTGCAACTTCCAAAGGTTAATGCATTGGAGCCCAAATCAGAATTACATATAGGATATGTTATGTTAACACTTTGGTACCAGTATAACATTGGTATTAGTATTTGTATAAAAAAAATGTATTAGAAGTCCAATTTTTAGTTTAGATGGCTGGAAAATGTATCTGGGACAGTGACGGCTTTAGACCACATCAAAAAAGGAATTAAAATTAATAGACCAAATTTTTGAAAACCTTAATAAATAGACCATTTTAAGTTTAAACATAGATTCACATAGAAGTAAAATACCAAAAAACACCTTTGCGCTAAAAAATTATAAGAAACAAACGCATTTTTTCTCTCTCAATCTGTTTTTCTCTCTCCTAAGGCTCAATCTCTCTCACCCTCGATCTCGGCTCTCACGCTTTCTTCCCTCTCTAGTATAGGCGTCACCGTCGCAATGCTATGACTGCGGGACAAACGGCACGCGATTTGGCCAATGACGTCGATAGCCTTGGTCTTGCTTTTGTTGGAAATCGTGATCGAAATAGTCGTCCTCACGCGAAGTTGAAGAGTGAAAGTAGTCCTTGGCTGAATGTTTTGATGATAATGTAGTGCCCTAATATTAGAAACTTCTTTAACTAGTCATTTGGAGATTTAATTTGCTAGTGCTTTTGAAATCCATCATCCGTGGGGTGGGATTGTGGAGTCAACAAAGGGGGAGATAGGAAGAGTGGGTTCAAGAAGAGGGAGAGAAATCAGAGTGTTAAAAAAAGAAATAATAAAAACTTAGGGGTAAAATTGGAAAACAAATTATTGAAAGAAAATTGGTCTATTATTTACCCTACCTTTGTAAATAGGTTATTTACTTCCACAAGTTTAAAATTTGGGCCTTTTTACTAAAATTTGTCCGGCTGTATTTTGTAAGACGGAAATAACGGATACATGATGGTTGTTGGGCTGGGAACAAAATGGATTTGCGCATCACCTGCAATGAAGTGAATGTAATTGTCATATCAATGATGGAGGCCGAAATGATTGATCGTCTCTCTATTTCCGTTGCACTAGGCGCTAAAGTATGGGTGTCTCGTACCCGTTGAACAAAGAGAAGTTGTAACGTATAGTGGTATCAGAAAATACACCTTGGGGGCATTCAAAGTACTTGTATTATCATTATAAATATATTAGTTATAATGCTAAATTGATGTGCTTTTGAATATAAAAAATACTCCAATGTAATACATTTTAATGCTAAATTTGATTGTAAATTTGTCACCAAGTTTAACATATAATAAATTTAACATTTGATTTCTATTAATTGTTAGATTTTTTTTCTTTTTTTGCTTTAATAATTGTAGCATTTTTACTTTTTGATTATTTTAATATTAAAAGTTTACTCTTATAAGTTTCAAGGTTTAATAATTATAACAAAAGACAAATATAACATTTTAGATAGCATCATGTATTGAAGTATAAAATAAAATAATACATTAAATATGCTATTTTTACACTTTTTTGTCAAAGGTATTTTAGATAACATTATGTATTGGAGTATAAAATAAAACTGCACATCCAATATGTTATTTTTACACTTTTATTAGCAAATATAATATTGACATTGACATTTGAATTAGAGATGTCTAAGCAAGACAACGTTGGTGTATTGCCTATTAATATTTGTTAATATATGGTTCTAAAATTGTTTGTAAAATTTAGTTATACTCATTTAACAAAAAAACATAGAAATGAGAATGAACAAAATAAAATATTTAAAATAAGTATAAAAATTAAAAAAGAGGGAGGACAAAAAAATAAAGAAAAGGAAACAAAAAATAGGGATGAAAAAAAAAAGAGGATGAGAAAAAAAAAAGATAGATGAAGAAGGAGAAAAAAGAAAAAAAAAAAGAACAAAAACAAAAAAAAAAGGCAAAAAAAGAGAGGGTAATATCCTCCCCTCTCCTCGTGAAACCTCGCAAATAAAGGGGCTTTATATCTTTTAATGTAGTATATAAGTAAATAAATATTGATATAGATATAGAAATAGATAAACTAAAATAGTGAGAGCTTTGGAAAATAAAGAGAAATTTTTATAAATACCATCTTTTAATATTTACATTTTATAAATGCCACAAACGTTTATTTGTGGTATTACTTAATATGTAATATAAATGATGATGTGGTATAAAATTTTTTAAGTATAGCATAAATAAACACAACTTTTAAAAGTGTGGCATAATATGTAATTTTTTCAAAGATACATAGCAAGTGAGATTTAATATGGTTGCATTATGACACCGAAGAACTCGATCTATGAGATTGTTGGGCTTGAGTGGTAGGACCATAAGACCCCTAATATTTTCTCGTGTTTCTCGAGGTGCATCAATAAGAAATGGTTTAGGAATAGGGGACTTTTCTAGTAAGAATCCCTATCAGTTGTGTTTGTTTTTAAATTATTAAATCTTATCAAAAAAAATTTTTTTTTTTTACAAATCTGACGGCTAAAAAATAGATACCCACTGATGAATATTTTTTTCGGTTTCTACTAAAGAAATTACCCTAGAAATATTTGTTAAAAAATATTTCTATTTTTGTCAAACACTCTATGGTCGTTTTCCATTTCCCATCCTTATTTTTGAATATGTTTTCACCATTTTTA
>CAMOHE010026555.1:0-30999 GCA_946598075.1 Artocarpus hirsutus
GTCCATAAAAATATAATTAAACACATAACATAAATGACATGAACATTTGAGCACATCAATTCCACGTGAGCGTCACCTGTCATAACACTTAGAATAAAAATGGTTAGCACCATTTATCATATATCATAACATATCATGAGTATAACACTTATCATGAGTATATCACTTAACATCATCATTAATATAACATTAACGTCGTCATTTACATAACATTATCCGTTACATCAAATTAGGCGGGTGTTACACAGCATGAAGCAAATGATTTCAAAATGCTTTGAATATGTTTGAAATATGCTTGCATTCGTTATACAAAATGTTTTGAAGACCAATTTATGATTTGTAATATGTTTGCATGTGCTATGTTTAATGTTTATGTATTAAGTTATGGGATATGATATGTTAGCATTTGATATGCTTATTAAAAATTCCAAAAAGGAAAGACAAAGAAATTAATTAAGTATTGCACTAGCCTTTTTGATGGGAGGTATACAAAATATGTTAAAATTATGACCTTGTTGTTCACTGGTCCTAAATCTTCTATAATAAAAGCATTATGTTAAATTAAAGTTATGATCTCATAATTGATTATGTTGGTACGAACACTAAAGCTAACATAAAGATATGAACGATGATAAGAAATTCATAAATGAAGTTCATAAGTGATCATAAATAGAATCATGTGTTGTGATATTAGTTGCATTCCTTTTAAGAAACGATTTTAGGAGGAACGTTTTGTGAAAAACATTTTACGAGAAATGTTTTACGAAAAAACATTTTATGAAAAATGATTACAAGAAAAGATTCATAAGAAGTTTTATAAGAAAAGTTTATGGTGAATGTTCTTTAAATGTTTTGTGAGATTATGTTTGAACTTACTGAACGAAAACTCATTATAAGTTTTTTCATGCTGTAGGTAGTCTTATGGGAGACCAGTATGACTACTTGAATAGTTTGGTGTTGTAGTGACGGAGCGATAATTGGGTATGGATATCACTATAGAAAGCTTCCGCTGTTTAAAAAAAAAGTTTTCCGTTGTTTTGTAAGTATGTTTTAAAGAGTTTAAAGAAAATAAAAGTTTACTTAATGAATTTTAAGAAATTTTTTGGATGATTTTATGGTCAGGTTTTAAACTATGTTTCAAGTCTACATTGCAACAGAAGTCGCAATAGTTTCAAGTATGTTTTTAAGTATGTTAAAAAAATTTTACCAAGCATTTTCTTACTGATAAGTAAGAATTAGGTTAAGAAATCAAGTTTAAATAAGCCAAGTGATGGCCCGAAGAGACAGGTCATTACATATATGACATATAGGTTTGTTGGCTTTCCCACTATATTTCCATTAATGAAAAAATATAAATTCTCCCAATCATTTGCTTGAGATGATGGAGATATCCTTTGATAAGGACAATTAAAAATTCTATCACTCATAGAGTATAAACTGTTAATAAATTATTAAAAAACTCCAAAATTTAAAGTTTTTGATAGGATAGAAATTTCTCCAAAATTTTGCATAAATTACATGTATAGACTTCACAATATCGATATTTATACCGATATTTACTGATATTCACCGATATATTTTTGATATTATGTCGAAACCGATATAGCAATAGAAAGATATTTTGGTACCGCTAAAGAACTAAATTTCCATCAAAAGTTTCAATATTTTTCTTATATTTGTGTCCTTGCATTTACAAGTTGCAACCATGATTTCAGATCGACTCACTCGACCAAATCAGGCTCTACCTCCAACGTGGTTGTGATTGTGACACCCAAGTGTTTTTAATACATTAAAAATGCAATAACTTAAAGATTATGTTAAGTAGAAATTATGTGCCACAAGGATTAATGTTTAATCTAATTTTTATGATAAAGTCTATAAAAGCAAAAATAGGATTTTTAAGGATAAAAATCATGTCATTGCCTTAAATAAAAAAGAAATGATATAAAAATAAGCTAGAAAGCTTAATTGTTGTAAAATGTGTTGCAACAAATGCTAAGACAAAAATACAGTTTAAGAAAAATATTGTATAATAATATGAAAAATTATATAGTATTAGAGTAACATAGTGTAAAAAGGTACACTAATAAAGTTATGTAGTATAAAAATTACACTGTAAAAGTAATATAGTGTAGGAATTTAAATATTTAAGGTTAAGCAGTAAAGAAATTAGATTGTTAAAGTTCAAAACAATACAAAAAAATATTGTTTAAAAAATATGGATGAATAAGGAATGCTGTAGTAGTATAAAGAATATACCAATAGTATAAGAAAAATACTGTCAGTATAAATTTAGACTATACAAAGTTAGATAATATTGAAATTATATTATGTGATGGATGAAAATAAGTATAGGAGGTTGTGGGACCTCATAAATTGTATAGAAAAGAATACTGACAGTATAGAAAAAATAATGTCAGTATAAATTTGGATTGTGAAAAAATGTGGGACCCACCATGTTACACTTGAATGGATGAAAAATTACTACCACACCCCCCTTGATGTGGCCAAATCAAATCTTGCCACTTTTACCCTTAATGAAGCTTAAGGGTGACTAAGTATGGTTAGTCAACAAAAAAAGGGAAGGAAAAAAAAAAGAAAAGAAAAATGGGGGGACACTCCAAGGGTGGAGATTGTGCCACATGTTTTGGGCAATTTTTCCTTTGCAAACAAGTCCCTAGAGTAATGTCTATAAATAGACAAGGATTTGTTGAAAATTTAAAAAGTTTGGTTTTATAAATTTTTCTCATTTCCTCCCAAAGAAAACCGTCCCTCCCTTATGTCTCTCTCTCACTCAAAATTTTGATGATTTTCAAGCCTCCAAATCATTTTTGAAGCAAGTCTAAATGTGGACAATCAAGGGCAAGCAATTGTAGAGGTAAAAATCCAAACTGTTATAATGGGTTTTTATATTTTTCATTGGGTTTGGCTCATGAATTGGATGGGGTTTTCATAGGTTATGTTTGTTGGGGTACAATTCGGACAGGCCCAAATTGACCGTGGGCCCTGGCGGCCCAACAAAGTTGATCGGGCGACTCGAACGGGTCGGACGATCGAATCGATTATTCGATTCGAGAGTTGATTACTTCCCAAACTGACTATCGATTCATTCAAAGTACCGCTCGTCCAGATCGTTTGACGAACCGATCGACTGGATCATTCATATCGGTTCGACGGATAGCACGTTTTAACATTTAACGCACGTTGAGTACAAGACCGGAATATGAGGAAGTAGTGGATTCTGCAGCGAATCATCTACTGACACGTATCCCAGTATCACAGTTACCTGCGAAGCACTACTCCACTCCATCTGACGGTTAATGACCACGTTTCGATTCCATTGTCTATATATATACAGGAAAATATACAGAAAGGGATACAGAAAAAAGGAGACAGAACTCTGCCCGTTTATTTTCGTCCTAATTTCCTTGTAATACTGCTTTTTGTGCACAGAATACCAGATAGTGAACTACAGTGGACGTAGCTCTTCATTAACAGAGTGAACCACTATAAATTTGGCGTGTTCTTTATTTCTGCTTTATTTTTCCTTCATTTAATTCTAATTACGTTTGCATATCCGAGTGGACAGGTCCATCTAACGGTGATTTGAGGGCCCAAAATTCCTAATTGTTTGATTCGAAAGTATCTGTAGGAAAATCCATCCACAATGTTATAGATTGTTGTCAAGGGGACTTTGAAGGGTTTCAAGCAAGGAAAAGAAAAGACAAGCACTTTGCATAGATTAGGTAAAATCCTAGTCTTTTTAATTAAGCAAAAGTTTATGTTTTATTATGTAGTGTTTGACAAAATGCTTAAGCTATGGCATGTAATATGGACATTATGACATGATTGGTTTATGTTATATGATAATGGTGATGATGATAGAAAGAAGGAAAGTAAGGGTTTTAGGTTTAAAAGTGAAAAATTGTTAAACTTTGTAAAGTTTAACTAGTTTTAAAGGAATAGGATTTTGAGGGCCTTAGAGGCCAATTTATGTCCCAAATATGGGATAGGATCTGCCAACATAGTGAGGGAAACAACTTTTGTGAACAAAATTTTATAAAATTCTAAAAAGACTAAATTGCAAAGTTTTACAAAGCCTTGGCAAATTTAAAAATCAGCCAAAAATTCTACTGTAATGTTGGAATTTGAGGAAAGTTAAAACATGATAGTTGTAGAACTCATTAAAACTGTTAAGATAGCATGGACAGTTTGTCAAAATTCTGCTCGATTGAGGAGTTATGAACTTTACGAAATTTTGAGCACAAAATTCTAAGAAATGAAAACGTTATGAAATGTTTAAAAATTGATCGTGGAACTTTGGAAAGTTTTGTTCCTTGAGAAAAACTGAACGTTTTGGTATAAGGTGGTCGTTTTTTGTTCCGGGGGCAAAAATATAAATATTTTTGTGTTTCAGGCCAAAACCGTAAAATTATGTGAAATTAGATTTTCACCAAGGAACATGCACTACTGTGAGCAGTTAGTAGTCATAGACGCTAAGTTTTAAAGGATTCAAAGTTTAGTCAAGAAAAGAACAAAAGAAAAACGTTAACGACAAAAATGTAAAGATTTTCGCATTACGGGTCAAAACTATAAAGTTTTGACAAACAAATTTAATTAAAAGGAAAACAGTTGTTTTTGTTTTCCATAATATTGTGAGACGTAAAGAAATGAAAGTTATGTTTTAACAAGTTCAAGGGCAAAACGGTCATTTTGTAAAAAAGGCCAAAACAGACTCAAAACGTCTGATATCGAAAAACGCCTCTTAGCGGGAATTTTTTTGTAATATGTAGGTAATGAAACTGTAAAGTTAAGCAATGAGTTTTATAAAGTTACGAAGTTGACGAAAAACCCGATAAGAATAAAATCATCATTTTTGAAGAAACGGCTAGAATAGAGTCGAACACTTCGAATTAACATAACGCTCTTAGACGTAAAATGTTTCGTAATACATTAAGTAACGAAACCGCCAGTGAGACCGAAAATTTAACTAAGGGATGCTTAAGAACAAAGGTAACCCGGTAGGTTACAAAGTCAAGTAAAGAAAGAGGTAATCTGATGGGTTATAGAGCTAAGCAAAAAGAATGATAACCAGTGGTTATATAATTAAGCAAAGGAAAAGGTAATCCTATGGGTTACAAAATTAAGTAAAGAGAAGGGTAAACCGATTGGGTACCAAGTTAAGTTAAAAGGAAAGAATGGTTAATGTTTACGTTTTATTATCAATGGAGTAGATTGATAAAAAGAAAGTTAACTAATAAGTCGGGTGTTATATTATTAGGACACAGAAGCCGACTAACCAAAGGAAAATAAAGAAAATGGGGATGATAGAGCTATAGACAAGTAAGTTCAAACTTCACTTACAGCATGAAGTAAATGATTTTCAAATGCATTTTATATGTTTGCAAATGTATTTGCAAATGTTACACAAGTTGTTTTTAAAGTATGTTTTCACTTATTGTGCATAAAGTTTTAAAGATTAAGTAAAAGTTTGCAATGTATTTACAATAATTATGTTTAAAGTATATTTATATTTTGTTAATGCATAATGTTTTACAGTTTAAATTATAAGTTTTATGTTGCATTTGTTATGCAATAAGTTTTATAGTACAAGTTATGATTTGTAAATGTGTTTGCATATGACGTGATTGCATTTGATATACTCACTAAAGCTAATAAGAAGGTAAAGTAAAGATAAAAAGAAAGTTTCGCACCAACCTCCTTGATGTGAGGTATACAAGTAAAGTTAAAGTTTTGACCTCCTTGATGTGAGGTCCATGACCTCGATGTTCGAAGGTCTTAAGTCTTCCACAAGGGAAGCATCATGTTTATGATCTCATGATTAATGATATTGATACGAACACTAAAGTTTACAAGGTAAGGAGAGTTAAGGAACAACGATAAAAAGTTAAAGTAAGAAAAGAATGTTCATAAGACCCTCATAATTGAAAGTTCATAATTGAGCATAAATGAAATCATGCATTATGAATTTGCTTATATTCCTTATTATGAAGTGTTTATGTGAAATGAATATGGAAAACATTCTAAGAAATGTTTTACGCATGAAAAACATTTTTATATTTTCAAGAAAAGGTTTTTGAACGACGTTTTAAGGAAAATGTTTAAGAAATGTTTTACGAAAAACGTTTCAAAAATATTTAATGAAAAATGTTTTAAGAATAAGGTTTTTATGGGAAAAGTTTTTAGAGCATGTGAAAATTATTTGTGAGATTTCGTTTGAACTTACTGAGTGAAAGCTCATTAAAAGTTTCTTCATGTTGTAGGTAGTCCTATGAGTGACCAGTAGAACCTATTAAAAGAGCAGGGTGCTGTGGAGGACAGTTGCGAAGACTTGGGTATAGACACCACTACGGTATGCTTCCGCTAATTTAAGAAAATTTTTTCTCACTATTTGATATAGTGTTTTCAAAGTTTAAGAAAGTCAAAGTTTTAAGATATGTTTTCAAAGTTTAAATTATATTTTCTTTTACAAAATGTCTCATGTAATTAAACAAAAAAAATATTTCGGTATTTTTCTTACTAAAAAAGTAAGATTATGGTTTAAGAAATGATGTTTAAAGAAAATAAAGTGACTGTCCGAAAAGATAGGTTATTACAGTAATTTTTTCATCTGACCAGAGTTGCGCTATCTGTCAAAGAAAGGAAGGCTCAAGTGGCGGTGTCCATCGCTGTCGTTGTTGTTGGTTTTTTTCCTCTATTTTTTTGTTTTTTTGGGTTGCAGACGACATCATTGATGCTTGAGACAAGCCAACAATTACGAGAAGAGAGAGAGAAAAAGAGAGGAGAGAGAAATAGGGTGTTTGGGACAGTGGTTGGAATTGCAAATATTAGTTTGAAAAATATAACGTGTGAGAGCTTTACAATATAACAACTTTTTACTTTTTATTGTAGCTGCTGAAAGCTTACATTGTTTATTACATGGAACCAACGATTCCAACAGAAATGCTAAACAATGAAAAAGAAAGGAAAAAAATTTCTCGGTAATACAAAATATCCTAGTGAGACATACAACATGTCCTAGTAGAACATACACCATATTTGTAGCATCAAAACTTTTCACAGCATTAATAAAAATTAAAGTTAAAAAGTGATATTTATATGAATTACTCATAATTATTTAAAAAAATAGTTACAATTTTTCAATAAAAATTGAAAAACAGACTAACAAAATTTGGTTGGCACCTATTATGATTGATTCAACGGTCGGTACGTTGGGAATGGAAGAAAACCCGACAATTTAGGACAAAAGAATAACCTACCTGGCGCCTGACACTTAACGTCCAAAATCCAACACAACCGGATTAAATAAGAGGTTTTCATAGTTTGGAGAGAACAAAACTTAACAAATATAAGTTCAGGAGGCAAACATAAGATTTAGGTCAAAGTTAATGGAAAATTTTCAAAATTTATGATTTTCGTCCAGTTGCCATGCTACTTTCATCATCAACATCTTCCAACGCCTCTTTGAGACTTGACAGATACAAGCTTTCTAGAGCATTTTAATGCAATGATAAATTATCGTGCTAAACAATGATATAAAAAATATATATTGTGCCAATGTCAAGTTTTGAGATCTGTATAAAAACACTCTCTAATATAATATTATTTTTGGCATCAAATTTACTATTGAGATTGAATTGCTATTGTTGATTCATTTAACTATTTTTTTTCATCATTATAACATTGTTTTTTCAAATTATTTCAATACAAAAATTTTACTTTTACAAATTTCAAATATTAATAATAATGACAAAAAGTAAATATGATATTTGAAATAGCCTTATGCATTGAAGCAAATAATAAAATAACACATTAAATAAACATGATATTTTTTTTATTTATAAATATAATATTAATATTGACATTTATATTTATATTAACATGACATTAAACAGAGTCTTGCTCCTCTCTCTCTCTCTCTCCCCTCAAAACCCCATAGTTTTCAAGTTTTGCAACTCGGTTTACGAGAAAGTTCTATTATTTGAAAAAAGTTTTGGTGGGGACGGGGGGCATCCTTGTCTTATTCATGGTTCTCTTTCATCAAATGACACTTCTGACACCACCTTTGCTCCCCTTCCTTGAGCCATGTAAAGGCCTATGTGATGCATCAGACTCTGCGGGGCACAAGAGTCATTGACAAACAATATGCCACAAAATCACAAACAAGAAAATAAATGTATCTTCTTTACGAATTTTTGTGATTCAATTCTTCATCCTTGCCAATTGAATATGTCTAGAGTGGCATTATTTATGTTTAATATGCGTGTGTAAATTCTTTCAGCACTAGAACATCTTTCTCTTACTAGATACACCAATTCGAATCAACCTAGCTAATTATAGCAGCCACAAAAAGCTCCCTTTGGGATTAAAATTGCTGTCTGAAAAAATGCGTTTTCATGCTTTATTAAAATAAAAATTCATTGCCTTCCTTTTCACATTTGACAGATTTTAACTTGATAGAGCAGTTCATATGAAAGCATTGAAGCTTTAACACTTGTGAGAAATTGATTGTGATCTCCCAAGTTTTATGATGCAGATGTGCAATCTGAAGAATGTCATGCAAAAATCAAAGCACAACAGATTTGATGTTTCGTAAAGTGTTAAGTGTAAACCTCGTATACCATACTGTGAACTCAGCTTCAACAAGACATTTTGATCGTTCAAAGTACCTGAGGATGAGCTATAACGTCTTTGACAGCTCTTGCAAGATGAACCGGAATATCATAGGTGGCACACCCTCCGGAATACACAATCACATCCTCCAGAGGAGCAAGTAATCGGCGGTTTCTTGCAGATAGTGCAGAACATACGAAATCTAGCACGCATATATCTGTGCATATCCCCACGACCAAAATCTTCAAAATGAACAAAAAGAGGGCTGCAAATATTAGACAGAAATGACACAAGCCGGAAAATTGTACAACAAGAAGCGGAAACACTACAAAGAGAGTTCAGTAAATGGTCACCGCTTTGATGTGATTATTCTTGATCCAATCAACAAACACATTGGAGCCATTCTTCTCAATCGATCCAAGAAACCCATCAATGCAATCTTTGCACCTAAGCGTGACATAAGGTTCATTCTCTAACCATTGCAGGGCTGCACACAAAAGGACAGGAACAAAACGACATGATTTACAGAAAATTTGAGAATCTACAAGAACCCTCCTTAATTTATTGCCATTAAATGTCTCTAGATTCCTATGGTCAGCCACTCTCCAATCTTTTTTGGCTTTATTCACACCAGAGTCCTTCAGTGCAACTTGTGAACTGCCCAAAAGTGGGACAAATATAAATCTTTATGCCATAACTGGTCATACGGGACACGAATTTTGTCATTAATTTGGATTCGACCCAACAAAGCGAAAAATTTCAACACTCAGTGATTTTTTTTTTAACCATCATTTGACGCTTGAAAAAGCTACGAGTTGTACCATTAAGTTCAATTCATCTTAATGTTGAAGAGAAAGTAACGAGAACTTGAAATTTAGAATACCAACAAACAATCAAGCAGTTTTTTCCTTTTTTTTTTTTTTTTTTTTTTTGTTGTTCCTTTTTGCTTACATTCATTTTCAATTAATCATTTAATTGAAAAAATGGACTCAAGATATTAGGACCACAAAAGGGTATCATTCCATACGTACCAGGGACTAATCTAGCTTCATCGGTCCCTGCAAAACAATGAGGAGGATAAGGATGTTCGGGAATGTTTGGATCATGGGAATCCATGAAAGCAAAAACCAGTCATTTTCTCTCGCAGAACTTTCTCGCTAGTTTCACTGACTCATCAACCATTTCCGATATCTGCTTATCGGGCTGTCTTGGAGCCTAAAAAGAAAACAAAAAGAATGAATCAATCAATGAAAGCTAAAATGGAAAATTTTCAATTGGGGAAAAAGATAAAAAAAGAAAGTACCATATTTCCTGCGCCAACAGTGCAGAAGCCATTGACGACGTCGACGAGCACAAGACCAGTCTTCATATCGCCGGAAAGCAAAAAGGGTTCTTCTCTCAGAGGAAGCTCCTCCTTCAGCAAATCAATCGTCTTCGAAACCATATTCTTCTTCGACAGCCAAGTATGGAAGCTTTCAGTCAAAAAATGGAAAAAAAGAAGGAAATATTACTGGCTGGTGGAATGGAATCCGATGGTTGCTTCTGCATATAATTGTAAACGTAAGGTTGCTGAGGATGAAGAAAAAGATGATGATGATGACGATAATCGAATTGAAGGGCTTAAAATCGTTTGAAATGTTAGCCTATTTGTTATAATTTCCCTAAGAAAAAGCGTTTCCATGGAAAATGATGGCCCAAAAACATGATCAAATTATTGTATCAATGTTGAAATTTAACATATAATTTTTAAAATATTTTAAAAATATTTTTAATTATATAATAATTATTTTGATAATATTATATTTTAAACTATATAATTATATTGTAATTATTTTAATAATATTGTTTTATGACGTTATAGAATATTTAAAAATTAGTAGTATTTAATTCAACAAACATAATTAGACCATTTGTCTTATTAGTCTAAAGATCGCGGCCATCTCTTAGCTTTTAACTTTCGACAATTACTTCTTCTTCTTTTTTTTAGAGGACTTTGGATGACTTGTGCAATGTCTGTTATTTTCTTATACGGACAGTTATATTAATTTAACGTTAGAATGTTATATCTTAAGTACTATTATTATTTATATTAAGTAAATTAACTTTTTGTTTAGTAATGTCATAGGTGACGACCACTAGAATCGATATGCTTGGGATGTTGATGTCAAAAATGATGATAAGTATAAAGTATTTATTTTTTTAAGTGTTTTAACTTGTTCTAAATTTATAATTTTTACAATGTTCTAGAGTTATATATGTTCTAGAATTATATTATTGACAATGACATAAATTTTATAGCATATTTCTCATTTTTTATAATATTTATGATGTCATGATACTTACAGGTGTAATATTTTTATTATGGCATTAAGAAACTTAATAATATAAAGTGTCCAAAAAAATAATATATAAATTAATATTTTTTGGAATCATGGGACAAACATTATTGTTGTATATAAATGATTATGTATTATAATTAAATTACATTACATTATATTATATTATATTATATTATATTATATTACAACATTTATATTATAATTGTATTATATTATATTATATTACATTATAAGATAAAACGTAGGAAATAGAAAAAGAAAACGACAAACGTTATAACTTGATTCAATGTTTTCTAATGTAAAGTGTTAAGATTCCATTATGATATTGCAATTTCTTCAAGTCCATTAACGTAATTACAAGCCTATATCACTTCTAAAGCGTTTAAGATCGTGGTTAACACTATAAGTTAAAGACCAAAAATACTATAAGGTAACATGTAAGAGAAAAGATTATAAAAAAAAGTTGGTACTTAAACACCCTTTTCTATTCTCTCTGGATGATTAAACTAAATGATAAATATATAAATAACTAGATTTTAAAAATGATATGTAGGCTAACCCATATTTTCCTCTCTTATTGGCTCTTATTTATAGTACAATGGCGTTTGGTACATAGGTTCCCATCATTTGAACCTATACTCTCAATTTGAATTGGCATACTCAACAAAATAAAACAATAGTTTACAACGATCAGTATGGTTTAAAACAAGTCAAATTGTTCGTTTTGAGAACGTGATCCCCCTTTAAATTTTTACTGTATTGAGCTATTCTCGGCCTTTATTTGGCATCTTGATTGGAACTAACAAACAATATAAAATTCTCAACAATTATAGTTAAAAAAAATATAAATTTGCTACAATATAAAGCTTTTACATGCTACAGTTTTCAAAACAACATTTTCAATTCTAACTACGCTCTCAAACACTATATCTACTATAGAAACCTTTCTCATTTTTATTTTCTTTCCTAAACCATAGTTTAAACTAATATTTTCAAACACCATTCCTTGGATGCAATATTTTATTTTTTATTCAGACCTTTATATTCTAAACATCAGTTTAAAATCAATGTTTAAATCATATTGGTTCAAAATCACTAATTTAAATCACAAGTTTAAAACTACGTGAATTTAAACCCACACACTAATAGGATATTATTATCACATTTCATTACTAAATAAACACAAGGTATGTCACATTTAAGGCATGTGTTTAGTTGAGGGAAAAGGAACGGAACATAATGTACAGAAGTACAAGTTTTTGTTTGAGTGGTTTTCAAATCATGAATAGTCATTCCGTTGGAACTTGGAAACATTTTAAAGGAATTGTCATTTCTTCCTCAATATGAGTGGAATGACAATTTCAATGTGTATTTATCTTCTTCTTTTTTCCACCATTACCTTTTATTGTTGTATTTTTTTTTATTTAAGATCTCTTGTATTGTCACCACCGTGAAACTAACAAACACCACCACCAGAGTCTTCGCCCTAGTACGTCTCCTCCGTTGACTCTCATCTCTTCCCGTTGGCAAAGGCTGTTAAATCTTTATCCGAATACCAACCGCCCCCTCGCCAAGGTTGGCTCCTCCAACAAGCAAACAATGATGGGAATCTCCTTCTCCGACGATAAAATCATAGGGTGGTGGAATTATAATGAGAATAAGAATGGTAATAATAATGAAATAAAATGGAAAAGAAAGTTTTATACATGTGTTTTGTTGTAATTTTGCAAATACTATAGAACGGAATGTGATTATTTTACTTTGATAAAAATTCTCCTATCTTTCTTTTATTAAAAGAAAAACTACCCCTATTTTAATACATATTGTTTATTAAATTCTTTTTAAAATATTAGTCGCATAATTATATCATTACAACAATAAATATACGGGAGAAACTACAAAAAGTCTTTTTATTTTCTCTTATCAATAAGACTTTTTTTTTTGTTCGGATATGAATCCAATGGTGAAGAATGAAAAAGCCCATAATAAATACAATAAGCTTAAATGTATCAAATTATATTAAAAAAAAATAAAAATCCAATATCCAAAAAAATGGCTTTTTAAAAAAAAAAAAGTTGAAAAAAAAATCCCCAACCAAACGGGCAGCCTGTTGTCGCCGGAAGTTCTCTCTGACGACCTCAAAACGCGACGTTTGTGGTGCAGTTCCCATCAAGACTTGGCCTCGCCGTCGGCCGCCATTAGAGGTCATGGGTCGCGACTATCACGGCGACCCTGTCATAATTCCGTCACGAGCTTGTGGGTCGCAACCCCATCCTGGTTGTGATTTCTTCACGGCTCTATCTCGATGATCCGCCTCTATGGGTTGTGAATCTATCAGTCGGTTGTTTGCGACCTTGCTCCTATGCCACCTCAACCGCCGCGACCATCATGGGCCGCCCAAGTCGCTACTGACCCAGCCGTGATTCTGTCCCCAACCCAACCCTTAGTCTGGAATCAAGCTCTGGGTGGCCACCAACCCTCCACCGGTTGTCTTCGCGACTCCTGCTCCCAGACGTCAACCGCAACGATGCCTTCCGACAACGGTTGCTGGAGTTTTTTTCGAATCGTTAAATTTTTGTTTAAAATTTTTTCTGTATTTTTTGTTTATTTTCTGTTAATTTAAGTTTTTTTTTTTTTACTTTATTTTTAAATTTATGTTAAATTATTAGGTTTTTTAATTTTAATTTTAATTTTAATTCTGTATCACCTTCCATGCGTTCAACATCATGAGCAATTAATGGGTAGGTTTCTCAACATTGTTTACTGGATTATGGGCCAATCGATACTGCTGATTATTAAGAGAGTATTCTCAATGCATATTTCTCATTTTAGAGAGAGAGAAAGAGAGAGAGAGAGAGAGAGAAATTTGCGGCGTTTCAATTAGTTAACCATCAACCCCCGAACAGATCCTTTATAAACGACAGAGACGAGAAGAAATTTTGTTATTCGTCTTTTTTTGTACAATTACTTTTAACCCTTTATTCCCTTTGGCATCATTTTCACCCTTTTCTCGACTCGTACTTTTTTCCTTCCTATAGATGCTTATCCCGATCTGATAGCTGTTAAGGTAAGGAATCTTAATTTTCACAAAACAAGGTGGTATAAAACCATAAAAAATAGATCTATCATCTCCTCCCCTCTCTTGTTGTAGCCATTGACAAATTAAATTTTTTTAAGAAAGACTCCAGGAAAAAAGCACGTAGAATTTTAAACTCACTGACTTAACACTGTACAGGAAGTGGGCAACCAGTTTTTTGTAAAGCTAAAAACCAAACCCAAAAGATATATTCTTCATTCCCAAAAATAGAAAATAAAAATAAAAATAAAACAAAAAAAATAAACTTATTCATTTGCCCTTGTTGGCATCTCGTAGTTGTAAACCCATAAGCCCAAGCAAATTGGAAGCGGGGCCAGGGAGGCCTTCTTGGGAGGAGAAGGAATCAAGAAAGCTTTTAACCAGGTTCACATCTGCATCCACAGGACTAAAATCCTCATCCATGGCCGCCGTGGTATTAGATGAAGTTCCCTACAAGCATATATTCAATCAGCATGACATTTCAAATCACCACATAAACGTAAATAAAGAACCTGTTTCAAAAGCCAAAACTTTCTAAAGCCTAGCAGAAAGTAAGAGTTCGTCAAGGGAGAAACACATTATGAAAGATTGTGCAAGATTTCTCCCATCATTAAGGCAGTTTATCATTTTTTATCATAAATAGAGCAGTAAAGGTTAAACAGCTAAACTTGGGGATAGACAAGTCCTGAAAATTTAGCTGTATAGAAAACTTTCAGAATATAAATTTCGACAGACATGAGGAAGATGATTTTAAGCTTTCAGAATTAGGCATATACTGTGTTGCGGTGAGAAATAACCGGTTTCTTGCATTTTTGCTTTGTTCCAGGCTATGCCAGGCACCATAAAAGTACCCACAACAAAGATTAGAAACTTACCTCATCTTTTTGAGAGGTTTGTTCCTTAGCACGAACAAAACTTTTCCCAAGTGTTGTTGTATTCAATTCTTCGTTCAAAGCGTTAGAATAAGATCGCATAAAGGTGTCCTCTCCCTCATCATTAACTTCAGAAGGTTCTTCTATATCACTGTCATCTTCAGAATCCTCTGTTGATACAAAAATGTAACTGTAAAACACCAAGAAATAGGAATGGAGACGCCATTTTTACATATTCCAGGGTAAACATGTATTCCAACACAAGAATCAAGGCACTAAGATGATGTTAAAAGCACGTGCTACCAGCAGCGATCTGCCCTTGCCCCTCCTTCTATGTTCCTAGGTTCATGCAAAAGCCCATATTTTTATTTTTTGTGAATGGACTTATTGACTTACATCCTTGTTGACACTAGAAAGTACAATTTATAAATTAAGATACCATCATCATGCGTATGCAAAACTATATACACAACAAAATACAAATGAGAAGATATGGTGTATGGAAGTCGACAATGCCAAGCCTCACAACAAGAATTATGCAAACTATTGAAGTCAAATATATTCAAGATTAGCATCAGAGAGGCAGCCAAAGCATAACATGCACCTATTATCCATGCATTATAGATTTGATTATGTATAACTCAAGTCATTTTCTTAATACGAACTAACAAGAATAAATTCAAAAGATTGCTCCCTAGTCCTTCCTTCACTCTTCTCAAGATGGGCGTTAACCTGTGCTCATACATTCTTTCCACAGTTGCAATGATGGTTTACATTTCGTAGACAAGCAGAGAAGAGAGATAACTAAACACATTTTGCAGCTTCTAATTCACATTTGCACTGATAAAAATAATCCATGCGACAATAGGAACTGTCAACTGAAGCATGTAAAAAGTAATGCAAACTTACCAAAATCCAAGTCAGACGAGGACCCTTCTTCAATATCATCACCGCTAGCAATGTCTTCAAAACCTTGGTGCTTCATTATCGATTCCATGTCCTTAATAAAGCGGTCCACGTCCACATCTACTCCTTTTAGGTTTCTTGAAAAGAAAAATTACATGATACAATCAGATTTATTTCTTATAATACAGAGACGAAAGATACAAAGAATTCTCACTTCAAACATCATTGATGCCCGGTTCCAGCCACTATAATTGCAAAATTCAATACAAAAGACACAAAGCCCAGATTGTAGATAGAACATTATGCCAGCTAT
The DNA here is from genome assembly GCA_946598075.1 of Artocarpus hirsutus. Classification (NCBI taxonomy): domain Eukaryota; kingdom Viridiplantae; phylum Streptophyta; class Magnoliopsida; order Rosales; family Moraceae; genus Artocarpus; species Artocarpus hirsutus. Next base: position 16,141 of record CAMOHE010026555.1, read on the forward strand.
TGAGAAAATAGGAAAAAATTCATATTGTGCTTAAACTAGCATGGCATTAATTTTTTTCCTTTTTTTATTAGTGGACCAGCATGGCATTTTAACAATGACATAATCATTATATAATAATTAGAAGCCTAGAAAAATGCAAACTCAAAAAGATGGTAATAGTTGACCCTAGAGGCATGGACACTAGTGCAGCAGCCATTAAATTTCAAGTTTAAGCAAAATAAAGAAAAATGAATGGTTATAAAATTCCCACGCGATCATGGACTAGATGTTGCTTTCTGCAGCCACGTTTATGACACGTGAAGCATTAGCAGTAAAACTGCATGCTCAAAGACACATGCTTGCATCTTTATTTATTTATTTATTTATTTGAAGAAAACGTCAATCAGATTAACAAACCTGTTCTCAGGAACCTCGGCTCCTTTGTAGCTCGACACCTTACAGACAAATGCCTTCATGGTTTTTGCTACTTCACTAGGATCAAACTCATCAACATTAGAGCTTGACGATTCAACAGTATCTTGCTGCACCCTTGCCTTCTCCTTGTTCCTATGTTTTGCCTCATAAAGTTCAAGCTCTCTTTGTCTCTCTGAAAGAGCAGAATTCAAGTCATCTTCTCCATTGTAAAGCCAGGAATCATCGTCAGAAGGAGGTACCTCCTGACCCTTGAAATTATCTTCTGAATAAGGCAAAGCCAGAATCTCATCTATGCGCCTTACTGGAGCGCTCATCATCTCACTGCAAGAATGGTAACATCTTAACCATTTAGCAATGTCGATAGACTTGAAGCAGAACATAACGTTCTACAAAAGAGTCGAGTCTCTATTATTAACTCCAACAGCCAGACCAGAAAAGATCATCCTAATCATTTGCAATTTAGGATGATTAGATTTAGGCTAAATCTAATCATTTGCGAAGTTGCAAGACGTTGTCTAGCAGTACTTCCATGCCTTATTACACTATGAACTTGTGTAGAGTTCAAATCTCTCATCCTCAAGTTCAAATATAAAAATAATAAAAATAAAATTCCAATCATTTGCTATGAGAATCTTCTTGGTGGGGTAATGCTTATTCTTTGAAATGGAAGAGAATAGAAACTGAACTCTTACTATCAGCAAAAGATCTGCATATCCAAAGTTTACTGAAAATCCAACATATTCAAAATTCATTTAGACTAATATATCAAAATTGCAAAAAGAAAAATTTATGCAGACATAAAAAAGGTTATTTTAGAAACTGATGTGTTTTGCATAATCGAGACAAAGCATAAGACTCAAATAAATAAGGAAAGAAAAACATGAAATTACAGAAATTTCAGAAACACGGTATAAACAATCAAAGACTTTCTTGGTTCATCACAACAAGAAGGCACGTGAATTCTAGAGCCAAAAAGGGCAGTCAAGTCTTAATCCTGATCTAATGCTCTAAATAAGACTAATATAGGAGAGTTCAAAGTTCCAACAGCTAAACACAAATGAAAACCCAACATTACAACAAATTTCAAATACCATATAGTTCTAATATGTTAAAATTCCACCTTTAAAAAAAAAAGAAAAAAAAAAACCAACACATCAAGTTTCACGCAGAGTTCATAAACAGATACCTGGCCCTCGTGAACGAAGAGCTATTCCTGTAATATTCTTGCGCGTTTTGCATCAACCTTCCGTACTCTTGCGAGCCCGGAAGCAGCCCTTGGAAATAGCCACTCCTCTCCAAACTCTCTCTAAACGCCTCCCAATGACTTCCTTTCCCTTCCAAACCCTCCTTCCTCCTCTGCTGATACATCATCTCAAACCCGCAAGCAATCTTCATTCCCAATTCGGCTTCGACGTATGCCACGGCGTCGCTCCGGCTCGGCATCGGATAACACCTGGGCGCCTGGAATGTCTGCTGCACCAGCTGGGCGTACATCGCCCTCGACATTCTTACCGAAACTCTCACCAATTCCTCCTCTTTCCCTTTCGCCATGAACTTCTCCATCTTCGCCGCGTACTTCATCGTGTCCATATCCCGGTCGTAGAAACCCTCAACCGCTAAAGAAATCAAACACGGTTCGTGCTTTAACACCTGCGCGACCGACGCCGGAACCCTAATATTAACCCTATGAACATTCACCCTGGCCCTCTCCGGATACCCCGATATCCGATTCTTCACAACGGCTTGGACCGGCTCGGACGCCCTAGATTCGTCGCCCAAATCGGCGAGGAATTTCAACGAATCGTCCAAGCTAGGGCTATGCAAACGATCTTTTGGGACGATATGGAGGTCGCCGTAGCGGATGAAGACGCGGTTGAGGCTGTTGTCAGGGTTGAGCCAGCGAGGGAGGTGGAAGGCAGCCTCGATGAGCAAGAACTCGCCATCGGTGTCCCAGACTCGGACTGAGAGATCAGGGAATCTTCTAGAAACTTCGAAGAGGAGGAAGACGACGAACCACTCGTCGTCGAGATTGTCGCCGTAGCGGACCTTGCCGTGGAGGTGAGAGAGGTGGTCGGAGCAGAGGCAGGAAGTTTTGGGGGCGGAAGAGACGGAGAGATTGAAAGGCTCATGCTGCCATATGTAGTCGGCCGTGAAGGGAGAGAGAGCTTGGAGGATTTGGAGGTGAAGCGACTGGAGCGATGCGGCGGCGGCGGCGGCGGCGGCTGTGACGGAGGGGTTGAGAGAAGAGTCGGGGAAGATGGCGTAGAAAACGGTGTCGTCTGGAAGCCTAGAGGTTTTCTGTGAGAATATGGATGAGGAAGAAGAAGGGCCGAGTTCTGGAGGTTTTTCCATTTTCGAGTCTCTGAAAATGAGTGAGAAGTGTCACCTTCGTCCTCTGTCTCTGTGAAGCTGCTTCAAAAGACCCTTTTTCTCTTACCGTCCGTATTGCATAAGGACGGATCCGTTTGGCGGTTTGAATTTTTTGATTTTTTTTTTTTTTTTTTGAGAGCAAAACTGGATATTTATTAATTGCTCAACAGGTCATGAATTGCGTAAGGACTAATAAAAGAACGCATGGAGAGTTGCCAAAAACAATCTTTAGTGACTAACAAGGCATGACTAGCTAAGGCATGAAGCTACACAATTTCTTTCTGACTTTGAAAGAAGATATCATAGATGTCCTTAATAACACCGGCTTCCATAGATCTTTTTGACAGTTTTGGAGGCTTACCCTTGCTTGGCATAACTCAGTTACGAACAGTATAAAGCTCTTACATGTTACAATAACAATAAAAAAAATTACTACAGTGTAAAGCTCTCACATGTTATAATAAAAGTGGTTCTAACTACTGATTCCCACCACCCTTTCAAACATCTAATTAAACTGCATTAAGGGCATCTAACTCCACAAACCAACCAACGAGTCTTGCCCCTTCTCGAATTACCAAGCATTCCGCTACACGTGGTGAGAAGTGACCTTTAATTTTATTAGAATTTGCTACCTTTAGTCTCCAAATATTCATGCTGCCAGATCAACCACCTCTTGTGTGGTAAGAACATGGCCTCCAAATTCTGTTGCGTTCCTTTTGAGCCATATACTCCAAGACAACATATAGAAAAGATTGTTTTCTTCCTTCTTCCTACCTTACCTTGAAAAAACCATGCACAAAGAGAGAAAAGAAGAACATTTATTGAACTGCTTGAAAGTATCCCTCAACAAGCTTCATTCCCACACTTCCCTTGCTTCGTGAGGACTCCAAAGGACATGTTGAACGTCTTCAATAGTTTTGTTGTACCGGGACCAAGCCGATAAACATTGAACACTGTGAAGCCAAAGACTAGCTTTAACCGCTAGTACTTCGTTAGCAGCCCACTAGACGTGGATCTTAACTTTATTTGGGATACAACACGCCCATAATTTTTTCCAAAAAACGACGCTTGATACAGCTCCAGAAGATTGGGCTATCTTGTTCCTCTTCATTTTAACCTTATAACCTAACCTTACAAAGTACACTCTTTTATCATCAAAGTGCGATGTTCCCCCAGACCTTATTCCAAGTGTTAAGCAAGGAATATAGTCCCTATTAATGTCCCAAATACTAGCCACAAGTGCTTGTTCAGACCAAGACTCATTAGCTTTAAGATCCAAAACTAGCAAGGGTCTATTCTCCTCTCTTGGCATGTGATAACTTTGAAAGTGGAAGGCCAAGGGATCCATGGGTCTTCAAAAACTCTAATATTTCTATTGTCACTAATCCTCTACCTAACATCCACCTGTAGTAAGTCGCGACTGTTAGATTAAGTACCCTAAGGATTAAATGATGTAATAGTTTTTTTGAGACATTTAATTAATAAAGAATTTATTAATTGTTTTATATATCAAATATGTCCTCTTTATGTCCATTCCTGTTGAATATACGATAAGCAAACTAAAGTTTAAGACTATTAATTTAAATCTTTAAGATCGTGCATATGATAGATAAATTATGTGAAAGACATAAATCTTAAAGGTGATAGTCTAAATAAAAAGATCTACAATCAAGGAAATAAAATTAGATGCTTTATTCATGTAAAGATTGCTATGTTGTCTATATTCCTTGCAGGAGATGGTTTGTTTTGGTCATCGAAGTTGGACTCTACAAAATCTAAAAAATTTCAAACTTATTGCAGGAAATAAGCATGGCATCTGACAAGATAACATTTTAAAAGAAAAAGGAAAAAATAATAATAAAATAAAAACAGACATAAATTATTGAACACCTATTGTAATAATCTAAAAACAAGCTAACATTCAAAACACAAAAACATAAATATTTTTTGCTGAAAATTTATTCCAGAATGAATAAACTTATGTTCATCAGAATGTATTTCTAGAAAATCTCCACCAATCAGCCATTCTAACGATTTTTAATTAAAACCAAAATCAATTCTCAAGTAAATTTTCAACAATTTTTCTTGAAAAAGGTAAAAACAAACACAAAAAATAATAATATTTACAAGTGTTGTTAATGATCTCTATGGATCTAGGATTTACTTCTCATTTAATTTTCTTATGAATTGGCAAACAGGGTTTTTTTCTGCTAGATTCCCGAGACATTATCTCTTTGTATAGAATTTAGGCCAGAGTTTATGAATCGCACCATAGATATATCCCCTCAGATAGTTCTGAAGAGAAGCTTGAATGTCATCTAAGTTCTCTTTAGAAAGTTCATCTTTATAGAATTGGATTTTGTCCTCTCTATTAGTTGACACAAATCCAAAAGAAGGACACTCACCCATACAAGTCTGTCAAGCACACTTGTTGCATCTCGATTCAATAGAATGGGCTCTTATTCTCAGTGTACAGCGACTCTTACCCATACCTAGAAGGTCAATATTCTGCTCGAAGTCACTCGAACGTATTTTATCTTCAATTAGCATCCTAACATCATTAGGAATGTTAAATCATATGAGAATCCAAAGTCTGTTAACTCCAGACTTTTTATTTCTTCCTGAGAGTCTTCTAAGAAAAAGATTGAAAATATTTTCTCAAGTGTTAGTATTTTGGATCCATAGGAAAAATAAAAAAATAAAAAAAAAAGAAAGAAGAATAAGGAAGAAAAAGGAAGAAACGAAAAAGAAAAGAAAGAAAGAAGAAAGCAAAAGATCTGAAGATTCTGAGTGAGATTTGAATGTTTGAAAAGAAACAAGAGAGAAGATCTGAAAAAATTTAGAGGGAAAGGAGGAGAGTTTTAGAGACAAAGAAGAGAATTTAAGTCTCAGAGAGAGAAAGAGAAGCTTAGAAAGAGAATGAACTCAGAGAAATGAGTCTTGATGCACAATGAACAGATTTATAGACATGGAAAATGTATTGTGCTGGACATGTATGAGAGACTAATTTCTTTTAAATTTTTTTTATATATATTTACATGATTAGACTGGATAAATTGGGCCAAACCCAACTGTTATGAGTTGGACTATATTGAACTATGTTAAGCTTAAAACTGAGCCGAAATGGACTGAACTGGGCCTAAAGGATCAGCATGGATTGGGCCCATATATTCTTGGGCTTGATGAATTGTTCATTTTCTGTTTAGTCCTAAATGGAGGCCCATTTTCAATTTTTAGCCTAATTAAATACTTCCAATATATTATAAATGTATTAATAATAATAAAATAGACAAATAGCACACTGCTAAAGTACATTCGAAACCTACTTGAGATTAGGGGTTTGAGTGTCAAGAAAAACACAAATTTTTACAAACAATAATTTTAAAGAAAATCATGCATAAAAATAATCTAAAAGAAATTTATTAACAACACTTAAGAAAAAATGCAAAATGATTTTAAGAACACACACTAAAATACTTTAAAAAATTTGGATTGTCTCTCAAAAAGTGCTGAGATTATAGTCCTTAGGCTAACTATAGAAGAAGTGCCCAAAGAGTGGCTTCCGCCTATAGTAAATGTCATAAGACACCTTATATGAGTCTTAGTTACGAGTACCCTCAAGTTTGGCAAAATTTGAAAATGCTTAGCCCGTTAAAACAACAATACATGGCTTTGAAATATGGGCTTCATGAATATGAAGAATCGATGCTATCAAAAGTGGAGGAGGTGTTGGCCAAATTAGATCTTCATAGATATGATCTTGGATGATTGACGTGGCCAACAAATGTGAGCCATCATTGACTACTTTTGATTTTTCAATGATTGTCTCCAAATGCTCCTCTCTTGGTGTTGGTTCTTGGAAATGGTATTCTTTAATGTTCGTGGTAGGAACGGGTTCCACCAATTCTTCATTTTGTTCCACCATGGTCTCTATACACGAATTGGTCACCATTGTTTCCTTGGCTTGATTTTCTGAAATTGCTTTCCTCAAAAGCTCCATTTATTCATCAAGAAACCACTAAGAATCAACTTGAATTTCTTCAATTTTGGTCATTTGGTTGATAATATTTTCTAACTGTTCCATTACTTCATCCAGTCTCAACTTCTTCACCTTTTAAGGCCCAATGGTTTGGTGCATAATGTTAGAATGATGCATATATGGAGGGTATTGGTGGTTCCAACCTTGCAGTGATGGATCCCAATGCTAGTGATAGTCAAAATTAGCCATATAATTTATTAAAAAGCATGCATTTTCATGGCTTCTATTAAGGACGTGACCACCGATTACAAAAGCTCCATAATCTACCCAGTTTCTTGCATCATCATCCAATCCATTGTAGAAAATATAAGTTAGAGACTTGTTTAAAAAATTATGGTTAGAAAATCTTTCAGCCAATTCATTAAATCTCCTCCAGGTGTCATAAAATGGTTTTGAATGTTGTTGAGCAAAATTTTAGAGGAGTTGACTACAATGATACCTTTTCCTCAACAAGGTTTAAAAAAGAAATAAAGAAAAAAATATTCAAACTAATCCTAGAGGTAATTAGTATCGATATTAACAAATTTAAACGAAACAATCCTCGACAATTTCGCCAAAAACTTGTTGTGAATTTTCGAACATGGAAGTGCACGTAATCATAAAAAGTAGTAAAATGATGAGTAAAGTATCGTTCTCATAGAGATTGTGTTAATTTTTATTAATTACCAAAATTGTATTAGTTCTAAGATTATTTGAACAATCAATTAAATAAAAATTAAAAGAAAATAATTTAAAAATGCAAAGTTAAAGTTACTAAAAGTGTTGAAAATAATAAATCTTAAAAACATTGGGAATTATGATTTCACTAAAAGTAATCCGATCCTATTCAATTAGACATATTATTGTGATTTTCTCATATTATGTTAATGGTCGAATTTCCTATCTTATTTAATGCTCTCTCTCGAGTTAGACCGAAAATACCTAAGCATAAAAACATACTATATCCTATGTGAATTAATTATACATAAGTTCATTATGTTCTGTGGATATTCTTATTGTGACAATACAAACCATGCATGTATATCTCTATCTTACATGCAATCTAAAGTATTCTACACATATTCCTAAACCACAAATCTACTCTCGGTTTCATTATGATTTATATTATCATCTAATTAGTGGTCAACTAATTAGAAGCACTAAGTTTATTGTAAATATTTATAAGGTTCACAATAATAACATTTAACTAAATAAAATGTTCATAATTTAAGCTACATCATAATCCCAACAAAAATAAAACTAAAACATATATTGAAATAAATATTAATATATTGTGAAGAAAGAGTTTAAAAGAAATCCGAATATTTTACATGTGGAACTATGGTCCTCCTTCTCACAAACACTATAGACTAAAAATGACACTCAAAACAAAATATTTTTGTTTCTTTTTCTCTTTTTGTCCTTTTTTTTTTCTTCCTCTTGAGCTATAATAAAAGCAAAAAAGTCGTTATTCTCATATATTACAGTGTCTACCGTTCTAACAAATGGTTTTAATCACTATATCAAACACTCTAGACGAGGTATATATTTGATCTTCTATGAAAGGCCAAGATGCTTAATGTCAAGCCCTGGTCTACTCCTATTGCTCTCATCTTCGCTTTGTCAATGAAAACGGACAAAGCAATGCAAGATCCATTGGTTTATAGGAGTAATATTGGTGCATTATAATATACGACCATCACCAAGCCTGACATCTCTTGTATTGTAAGTTGAGTCAATATCTACAAGCTCTCACTAATACTCATTGGCAAACATGTGAACGGGCCATGAGATATCTAAAAGGTAGAATGACAAACCCAAGGGGTGTTGGTTGGGATGGTTAGGCCTGTAGTTTTCTCCCATGAAATCTAGGTTCGAACCTCTTCATGTGCACCTACATGACAAAAGTCATAGTTTTCTATCTTCCAAAAATTATAGGGTTCAATGGAAGAAAATGACTCATGGACTCAATTTTAGACCGAAGTCATAGTTGCTCCTCACTAGTTTTGTAGACGCTAACTGAGCTAGCTGTCCAAATGAAAGAAGGTCTATATTGCCCATCGTGTATTATTGGGTGGCTGTTTAGCATCATAGGGTTCAAAAAAGCAACTAATGCTGGCTTGGTCTAACATAAAGGCTAAATACAGAGCCTTAGCTTATACTGTAGCTGAAATTACTTTACACCTTGTCGTCAAAAATTGGAGTTGGCCTAATTTCTAAGCCCATTATCTGGTATGGTGACATTGGAGCAGCTGCTCTTGTAGCTAATCTAGTGTATCATTTTAGGACTAAGCACATAGAAATGGATGCGTATTTCTTTTGAAATAAGGTGTTGCATAAGGAGTTGGAAATCGAATATGTGCCTCAATTTAAGCAAAGATCTAATGTGTTAACCATGGGTTTATCAGTTAGTAGATTCCAACGTATGAGAGCCAAACTCAATATATTCGAATCTCCTTTTCGTTTAAGGGGGCATGTTGAAGGCACTCAACAGACTACCCTAGTAGGAGTGACGTCTCAGATCTTTAGTACAACCTAGCATGGAGCTAGCTAACATCATATTCTTGTTAGTTTGTTAAGTAAAACCAAGAGTTAGTTGTGTGTAATTAGCAACTAGAGTGAGACTTAATGACTCGGCTCTTGTAAGATTAGTTGTAATTACTAACAAAATAAAAATACAAGATCTTTACTCTCAAATCATTGCATTGAGAAATTTTCCCAACAACCTCTCTCTTTAAGCTTTTCTTCTCTCACTACATTCTTGCTTCCTAAAGACTTTTTTTTTTATCTTTCTGTCGTCCACAAAAGTTCTCCCTTTGATATCATTTAAATTATATAGGGTCCGTTTGATAAATGTATTCGAATTGATGATTTGATTTAAGTTATATGATTTGAAGTATGATTTGAGTTAATAATTTGAATTATTATCCGAATTGATGTTTGGATATGCATTTAAATTTTAATTTAAGTACTGAATAAAATTGAAATTTGTGTTCGGAGAAGTAGTGAAAATTCTTTTTGATTTATTAACAAATATAATAAAATCTTAATATTAATGATCACAAAAAATATGCAATATGGATATTAATTTATTCCTTTCTTCACTAAAAATACAACGAAAAAAGAATCATCTCATTTAGATATCAAATAAAAAAGTTATGATTTTTTTCCTTCAAATATAGGAGAGATAATTTTAGCTTTTACTGTAACAAAGATATCTGAGTATCAAAAGTTTAGGGGGATCAGAACTCTAAAAACTTGAATTATTGATACTCAAAGGATTCAGATTTTGGGATAAACAAACACGTATTTAAAGGATTCTTGATACTCGAATATAAAAAGGTGTTTGGAAAAAGTGGTGTAAACCACTTTATCAGTTACAAACAGTATAAAGCTCTCATATGCTACAGTAACAAACAGTATAAAACTCTCACATGCTCTAATAAAAATAGTTTTAACTAACAGTTCTAACCACCATACCAAACATCCTATAAATTTGAGTACATTAAGTCTAAAAGATACGCAAACAAATAAACCCATAATTTGTCACATCATTCCTTTGAACAGTTTAAGGGGGTGTTTGGGAGTGGTGGGAACCACTCAGTTCCCACCACAAACTCAATTATGAATAGTAAAAAGCTCTCACATGCTACAGTAACAATAAAAAAAATTACTACAGTGTAAAACTCTCACATGCTACAGTAAAAGTGGTTCTCACCACTGGTTCCCACCATCTTTTCAAACACCCACTAAATGTTTGTGTTGAATTGTTGGAACTATAAATTTGTAGAATTATAGACAAATCCTTAAATGTAAATTGATAAACAAGAAAAATTCATGCACATCAATACACATGCATACCTTTTCTAGTTTAACTCTAAAGGTGTGTTTGGTTGGAGGGATTGGGAAAAGGAAGGAAGGAGTGCGAGGGAAAATTAAGGAAAGAAATAGACCAATATTTTGTTTGATAGGAAGGGCTTTGCAAGGGAAATGATTGGACAAAGGGTTAGTAATCTCTGGGTCCCACTAATTATGGATCCCGCCACATTTGGAAAGATTGAAAGAAAAGCTTAATGTAATGAAGATTCATTTACAATTTTACTCTTTTCTATGCTTTTTTTTTAATTAAGGTATATGTTAATAAATTTACATAAAAAATGGTAATCATTATATATGTATATTTTTTGATACATTATATATGCATGCTACTATTTTTAAGAGTAAAACAAATATATATATATATATATATATGATATATTTAAAAAATATTTTAAAAATACTCTTAACAGACTAAGCATGTGTTGATGTAATTTAACAAAAGGTCAATATAGTATTTTTACCAATAAAATGAATCATTCTCTTTTATTTTTCATTTAATCCAAACAAAGAGAATGGACAATCATTATCATTTTTTCCTATTATACTAAATAAGTTTTAAGAAACTTACAATCCTTCCCCTCCTTTACACTCTCCGCGCCTCCTACCAAACATACCCTAACAATCTATTTGTTTAGATGTATTTTAGGGAGAAAGGATTGAGGTAAGGGAAAGAAGAGAAGGGTTTGTGCCAATCTGCTGTTTGGTATGTAAGAATTTCAAAGGAGGGAAGGAAACAGCAAGGGTTTGCCTATCCCTGGGGCCCACCATGTTTTAGTCCCTCGACTCATGGCCGGATTGCAAAGGAAAGATTTTTCAGACTGTGCAATTGCAAATTTATCCATTTTTTTATCACTTCTTTATCTTTTAAATTCAATTATCTTGAATTTTTTAATAATTTTTTACTTCATTATTTTCATATGAGTTAGGTTTTGCTGCTTATGTTTTATGAAAGAAACACGCACCTATTTTGATTTATTTATAAATAGCATGTCGTAAAGTGAAATGTTTAGATTTTTAAGATAAATTTTAATATAATTTAATCAACAAAAATAATAAATACATAAATAAATCTTTAAAAATATATGAAAATTACTTTTTCCTTCAAAAAAATTATTCTTAAATATATATTAACAAGGAGAGTTTTTACAAATGCCATCTTTTAACAGTTACTTTTTATTAATGCTATACATGTTTATTTATGACATAACTTAGCATGTAATATGAATGATAGTGTGACATAGACTTTTTTAAATATGGCATAATAAACACAACTTTTAAAAGTGTGATATAACATGTAACTTTGGAGCATAATATGTCTTTATTCCTCTAATACCAAATAAAAAAAAACTACTAATCATTTTGAAATTTTGGCTAAGTGACCTATTTTCTAGCCAACCTAATGACCACACTTTTAAAAAATTAGGCATATGACCTATGCTTTCATTACATTTTTTTGGTCAATTATTTCCCTATTTCAACTCACATCGGCTTTGTTTGGTAACCCAGTTAGAGCTTATTAGTTAGATTTCAAGTGCTATAGTGTAAAGCTCTCACATGTTATAGTGTGAAGCAAAAGTTTACTATAGTATAAAGCTTTCACATGTTATAGTATTTTAGTTCTAACTTTTAGTTCTAACTATGTTTTCAAACACTCTCGTCAACTCCTCCTCCTGCACCTAGCTTCATGAACTCTCACTCTCTCGTCCCACTAGTATTTCTAATTTGCATTTTGGGTTATTGATACAGTTACCCCCTCAACTTCATACTTTTTTGCAATGTAGTTCCTAAACTTTTTTATGACAATTAAATCCCTAAACTTAACTATATGGGGCAATTAAGTCTCCAATCACCAACGTTTGTCAAATTAAGATAAAAAACAATCACATGAGGTACACATGACTCACTTAAAAGGGAAAGGTCGTAATTCAAGTGTTAAAAATATCATTACCGATATAATTTCTTTTCTTTTTTTTTTTTTTAATTTGGGCATACAAATGAATAATGTGACTCTTATTAGAATTAAAGAGGCGTATAGGTGTTCTAAATGGGTCACGTGCCTCTCAAATGATCATTTTTGTCTCAATTTTGAAGGAAGTTTGTAATTAAGACTTAATTGTCACACTTTGTTAAGTTTAAAGACTATATTCTTTTGCAAACATACGAAAAATTTAAGAGGCAAATGTACCAAAGACCCTTGCATTTTCTTAACAGTTTGGTGATTTTTTTTAACCTCATTTATTTTCCTTTTCTTTTCTTACGGCTGTGCTAGGGTTCGGAATAAGGAAGATTGTTTTATTTTCAAATTTAATAGCTGCTTAATTATTTGGTGTATCACTAAATTTGGAAAGACTGAGCTGGGTACTAAAAAAAGGGTGCAAATCGGCCAATATGCCCACGGCCCTTATCATTTTTCCTTTTTATGATTCAAGAAAAATTCCAACTATCCTCCTCTTTCATACTCCCCCGCCCTTATAATCTACCCATCTTTCACCCTTCCATCTTACCAAACGCGTCGCGCGAGATATTTCTGTGTGAAATCATCCCTTGAAGAAAGTCAAAACAATTGCAAAAGAATTTGCGAAAATCAACGGCAACAAAACAGCCACATCCCATGAAGCCGCCCACATGAAATCCTCAACTCGCCCAAACTAATATATTATTTTTTTCGGCAAAACTATGCCCGAACCTTCAACAAAGCAAAGTCCTGTCTTTGCCCCAATTCTTGGTGAACTCTTTTGGCCATGTGTTACGGTCAGCAGCAATCCTTCCCTGGAGACGAAAACCTAACCCCTTCTCGTACCGCCCGATCGGCGGCGGCCGCGGCCGACAACGCGGCGGTGGTCGAGAATCTGCGCGGCCGCCTGGCCGTGACGGAGGCACGGCTGGCGCAAGCCAGGGCTCGGGAGGCCGAGCTGAGCCGCCGCCTTGAGGAGATGAAGCGGTTTGTCTCCGTCATGGAAATCCTTGAGAACTACCTCAAGCGCCGCTTCCGCGAGCAACAAGAAGACGTCGCTCGCCTCTTCTCTCCCCTCACGCATTCGTAGAATAGCCACGCCATTTTCGGTGATTTTAATTCGAAACCCTTGTTCATATCATCTTTCTTTTCTTGTTCGTTTGTGCTCTAATTTAGTGGATTTGCGGTTGATTATGTTGTTGTTGTATGTAATCGTAATAATGATCATGCTTCTTTTTTTCCCTAATTTAATTTGATCACATTAGGAATATGAGTTTGAATACGATTCACACAAAATCATATGCTTCGGCGGTTTCACTTTTGTTGTAATTATGCTGAATTTCTTGCTAATTATGGGAATTGAAATCCAAGTATATGAGGAACAAGAATGGTTCATTTATGCATTGGTTTTTTCCCCGAATGATGTCAAAGCTAAAACCTACCAATAATTGGTAAATAATTTAGCATGTAAGATGTAAAATAGGGCCCGTAGATTAGATTTTTTTTTTTTTTTTTTTTTTTGGAGGTGGGGTGGAGGGGTGGCGCGGGGCGGCTGAGCATGATGAAAAGCTTATTTGAAACCTTTCATTTGAAACCTGGCTTCCGTTTAGAACTTTAGTTAACATACCTTTTTAAGTTTTAGAACAATAGCATATAAGAACTTACATTGTTACTACTTTTTTTTTAACTATAGCTACGAAGCACTTTACATTGTTTTCAGTTGTAACTGATGAGTTGAAACTGAAGTTTCAAACATTATCTGCCGTGTAACCTGCTTGTCTATATTTTCCATAAAGGCAGGTGAAGCCTTCTAGAAATACAAATTATTTCACAAGGTGGCGTTGGTGGTTTTTTGCGCAAATTTCCAGTTGATACTTCTTTTAATGCTTTTAAAAGATGTCAATGATTGTGGTAATTTCCTTATTAAAGTAGGAATAATTAGTGAGTGATGAGATTTGAGAAAGGCTAAGATGGGATGATAACTGAATATGGGTACTTGTAGTCTGTAGATTGTAATTGTGTTTGGTGTAGTTTTCTTCGTATGGATACTTTTGATCCTTTAGCACAAGCAGCCAGTGCGAGCAGTAAGGTAAGGAAATAAAAATATAATCTGTATTCTCTAATAGCTTTTTAACTTTTAAGAGATTTGTCAAAAAAAGGAAGAGTTGCAGCCATTATAATATATATATTTATACACACACACAATTACACATGAACCGTGTAA
>CAMOHE010026558.1:0-29355 GCA_946598075.1 Artocarpus hirsutus
GAACACAAGACACGTTGGGAATTCTAGACCCGAACTGCAAAACACCTTGGGAATCTCGATTTTCTCTCGTAAACGGTACTGCAGGATCAATCAAATAAGGTGAAGTTAAAGACTGATTCTTTTGATCACTCATTGACCCTGGTTGGAAGTGCGGATAACCAGAATCTGTCCAATACGGATCGTAGTCCTGAATATTACCAAAAGGATTGACAAGGTCGAGTTCTTGAATTTGCGTGATGTCGCTGTTAGAGTTTTCTTGATCAAGATCACTGTCAATGAACACGTGATCATAAATCATAAATTAAAAAACACAACAAATATGTACACTACACCTATACGAGTAAACATACATAAATTCAAAAGAAAAAAGGAATTACCTTCCGAGAAAATAACCTTGTGGCAGTGGAGAAAGACTACCTGTGTAATTCATGAAATTGGGTTCCTGATAAACAAAAAATAGATAAATAAATAATGAAAAAAATAAAAAAAAAATGCATTTATATAACTCTGTTTGCAGGATTTTGAGAAGAAAAACATTAAAGACTTTTTCTTACCTGGGATGACGACGGTGGTGGGGTTCTATTTGGCTCCGGCGAAGAGCCCATGTTGAGAAGAAAAGAAAGGAAAAGGCAAAGAAATAAAAAAAAATATATATATATATATATATATGTAATAAAAAACAAAACAAAATCAGTGAGAAAGGAGAGTAATTATATTCATGTCAGTCTGGTGGATTTGGCGCGGAGGAGATTATTGAAGAATGAAAATCTGTTAGGGCAAAGAAATCAAGAAGGAAAAGATTTTCTTGGTTTATATAGAGTATCGTGTTTCTTTCAAACACCTTCTGAGCGGGAGGAGGTTATACTTTTTCAAGTCCACACGTACCAGATTTTTTTTCTTTTTTCCGAGTGTTCGTTTTGCTACTAATTATCTCTTAACGATTTTTTTTTTATTTCTTTATCTTCAAGAATTATCGCGTAGTGTTTTTGTTGAAAATTATCGCCTAGTAAATTTTTGAATTTAAAATTCGAGATCCATTACACAAAATCATATTTGGTGGGGTTTTGTAAATCTAAGACCTAGAAATATTTGCACGTGAAATATTTGCACTTGCACTTGATTATGTCACGATTATGTTATCACACAAATTTAAACGTTAAATTTATAGGCTACCATATGCATCGGGTATTAGGTGGGTTTGATCCGCAACTCGTATGTCCCATTAGGTTGTGTTAGGTAGAAGGTGACAATTACAATGATCCCTTGAAAGGTCAGTTCTCCATCTAAGGGTTGATATGAGGCCATGTGTTGACCTGTGGAAGCAAGTGGCTGCCTGGTGCAAGCTTTACCCAGCGAACCTGAGCACGTGTTCTTCCCAAAGAGACAACCTCTTGGGTCGTGGCCAGTGGGGACCCTGTAGAGTACCTCGAGAGGAAGTGTCGATCACATGGGAGTTGCAGATTTGTCTGTAAGGGCTTTCGGCTGATCACAGCTAAAGAGGGTGTCTCTGGGAGAGCACGCTAAGCACACCCCCAATAATGACAGTTAAGGGTGCTTACAAATCTGTCAATCCATTCAATCCAATATGACAATCCATATGAGGTTAGATTATGAAAATTATAGATTGGTGATGGATGGAGATTTTTTCAATCCAATAAGTACAGATCAGATTATGAATTTGGTATCTTCCAATCCATATGTTCGTGAATAGGAATTATATATATATATATAGATTTTTGTTTAATAAATATATAAACTTACATCTTGTGGTTTGGTTCAATTTTATTAATACTACTTATGTGTGGTACTATTTTAAAATTTTATGACTTTCATGAAAAGGTTTGAAATATACTACTTTCAAAAAAATATAAAGGCAAAATTAAAAGTATTTTAGTTAAGGTTAGGCAAGTATGTGTTATTTAAGAGTATTTTAGCCATTTTAACTTAGAGAAATGATATGAATCAAAGTAAAAGAAAAAAAAGTGATAGTAAAAAAGTAATATTCTACCTAATTTACTCAAGAAGTTTACATGTTTTATTAAATAATTAATTGAAAAGGAAAGAAACTCAATCCAATTACAAAGGTCAAATTTCATTTGCTCATTACAATTTATTTATAATGTTACAATTCAATTTATCGTCAAATACTTGAATTCCATTGAGTTGTAATATGTTGAAATTTATTAAATTATGTTATGTTATGTTATTTTTAATTTTAGTTTTTTTTAATAAATTTAAAAGCTCAATCCTTGAATATGTAGAATCCAATACGTGAAATTCGATATTTTTTCAAATTGGATTGGATTAAATTGGAAGTCTCATGGATTGATTTTTGAATTGGAGTTTTTCCAATTCTATATGTTTATATTGAATTATAGATTAACTTCTAATTTGTATAATTAAATTCGTGAATACCCTTGTGACAAAAATTTCTCAACTCCAAAATGCTTTTAAGAGCTCTAATCGTAGGGTGTTGCTCAAGCTCCACCGCACATAGAAATAGCTCTCCTCTATCGTGGAAGTTGCTCTCATGTGGACATTCGGATGACTCTCATGTTGGTGATGGTAGAGCGGTGACAGGTGCGACATGGCAATGGTGAGAGAGTAAATAAGTGCGGCTAAGAGGAAAGGGGAGAAAGGAAGAAGTAAAAAAGGGAGAAAAAATTCTAGTTATTTAGAGAATGTTTTAGTCCATATAGTATTTATTAAGAAAACTGCCTATTACATCACACTTTTAAAAATAACACATAAACCATTTCCAAAATATTTATGTTACATAATATATATCAAAAATATTTGTAGTAAATTATTTATTTATGAAACATATTTAAATTTGTTTTGTTAATAAAGCGTTAACCATAAATAATTTAAAAGCGTCCCTCATTTTTCCAAAAGGGATAATGGGACAAATAGTCCAATTATGTTTGTTAAAATAAACTATGAATTTAATTTGTAAATATTATATATATGTCTTGAAATAATTATTATGTAGTTATATAGTATAAAATATGATATCATTAAAATAACACTATATCACTAAAGATATTTTTAAGGTATTTTAAATATTGTGTTGAATTTTTCTCATGACAATGATTTTGATATTGTAATTTTTTCTTGGGAGAAAGAGGGATATAGCCCATTTAAGGGAGAGAATTAATATTAATAGCATACATTTTAGGAAAAGAAACTTATTAGCACAATTTTTATCCAAAAATTCAAAAATACCCAATCTGCCCATGTCTTCCCCACCTATCCTTTCACTCCACGATCGTCGCTAGAGCAAAAGCCGAAGTCATAGGAGGAGCACACTTCATCCTCGAAGCAGCGCCTATTGTTGCTGGAGATGCACGGGGAGCAAAGGCAAATGACGTTGCCATTCCCCAACGACCGTGGCTTCATGATTCTTGGCGATTGAAGCTCGCGATCTCAGTGATTGAAGCTCGCTTCGCTACTGCACTTGGCTCCTCACAATGTCGGTGATTGGCAGCGAGGTTGGGTGGCAACAGGTGCTCCGTAGGTGTTGCTTCGATGGACGCGAGGTTAGGCTATTGTGGAGTAAAGATGAGCACTGTTCCTAGTCCAGGCACCTATTTCGCTAGCCTCGTGTTGCAAAAGGGAAGGTCGATTGTGAAGGAGAGTTTTGCGTTGGATTCATTCAGATTGTCGAAGTAACTGTGGGAGAGGTCACCAGAGTAATAGTGAGAAAAGTCGATGGAGTTGTTGCCAAAGTTGTCATCGGAGCTGGAGAGAAAGGAGAAGGAGAGAGGGGGATAGAAGGGAGAGAAAGTATGTGAGGGTTTTTTGTGATAGTTGAAGAAGATAAGTGTAATTTTGAAGTTTTACAATAGTTTAAACTATATGCTTAAATATTCTTAAATGTATGTAATTTTCTTACGTTAAAAATTATAGCTGTGCTATTCCCATTTTTTCTTTTGCATAATGAATTGAACATGTAACGCCTCCTTAAGGACGTCACAATAATCGTTACTTTTACCGTTATTATCATAAGTTAGAGGTAAACAATTCAAATAAAATACTTATACTTAACAAATATCCCAAGAAAAACATGCATAAATTTTTTTTGAAACAACTTACCGGATTTGCTTCTGTTGCCTCGATTAGCCTAACGAAACACCTATTGTATTCCGCTAATCGATCACCTATAGAAACGGTTAGTTTGCAATACAATCGTTTACTAAATTATAGACACACAAAACTTCAAACAATATTTAAGTCTCTTAAGAAAAATACTTATATATCCAAATATTTTAACCATATCAAAATAAAGAAACATGGAGCAGTCCTCAAGAAACCACAATTAAAGAAATACTCAACAATCTCAAAAGTCTATAAGAAAATAAATCAAGTCTTGAATCAACATCGGTGCGGAACATAAAAATAAAATCAATAACAAAATCATCGTTCAAGTAATTAATTTTTTTTTTGGCGTGATTCCGTTTCCAATTTAACACTCCTAGCGCACACGTCCGCCTTCATCCTCCACCTATTCCATATGCCTTTTACCTTTGTTTGCAACATGATATAAAAACTAAGTAAGCATAAGCTTAGTAAGTATACTTTCCTATCTCACAACATAAAAGCTTAGTAATTAAATTTTTTTTGGCGTGATTTCGTTTCCAATCCAACACTCCTAGCGCACACGTCCGCCTCCATCCTCCACTTATTCCATATGCCTTTTACCTTTGTCTGCAACATGATATAAAAACTAAGTAAGCATAAGCTTAGTAAGTACACTTTCCTATCTCACAACATAAAACATTTCATGAACACCTTTATGAAACATCATAATCATAATCATCATTAACATAATAGTGCACTTAGCATAGTTTCATATAGAACATATCTTTTATTATCATTATCTATATTAAAAACTTCATTCATTTTGTCTTTGAGGGCCCAAGTGTTACATCATAAACATCATCATTGTAGGCGCACTGTCATGAGAGGAGAGGGGTAGCTAATCCCAAACCAAACATGACAAGTCCAACCTTTAGGACATCATAAACATAAGGTGTATAACACTTAATTAAATGATACATATATATAGATATACTTTTAACATACATCATCATTGAAACATTCGTTAAACTTTCTTGTTGCAACAAGAGTTTTCATGAGAAAACAACATGTAAAAACAAACTTAAAAATTATCATAAAACATATTCTCAAAACTTGTTTGTAAACTTTTATCATGTTATAGGTGAAAATGTACTTACTTGACTTGCTTACTTAAACCTCATCTTAGATGACGTTGCCACGGTCTCGATGTGCTCATTTCTTGGTGTGTTCATGGCATACATCCAATTACAAATAAAAATAAATTTCATTTTTATGAAATCATCCAAAACCATATGACAATATTCATACTTCCGTCTTAAGAATTACAAAAACACTCATACACTTTACTAACTTATAAATATTCATGCAAAAACTGCAATACTAATACATGCTTGACCCTTATGTATTCATAATTCAATAACTCACAATTCACACACAATTAAAGCATGAGACTCTAGAGGGACAAAGCTAATATATAAACATAGTATCGTGATTTTTTGTTAGTCATAAAAATTCCATTTGATAACCAAAGCAAGTCACACACTTCATAGCATAAAATCTGCCAACAATAGCTAGGTAGTGAACAATCCTATCTAACATTCATATAATAAAATATCAATTTCACAAAATAATTCCACAAAATTCCTGCATGTAATAAATACCTAAAACTATAATATATCTAAAAATTAGCCTCAAATAAATTTTCAACAATTTAAAACATGCATTAAAATTTAAAGACAAAATAAACCTTAAACACATAGGGCAGTGAGCAACACATGTTTATCATGATCAAATAATTAAAATAAAATTCCTTTGACCATGAAATTTTTATGACAACTATAAACATCTCATACTATCATTGAACATCATCTTATCATGTAATAAAGCACAAAATTACATTTTATGAACCTAGGGCATAATTCTCAAAAGTAGCAAAATGACCTTTATTCACTTAAAAATTCATAATAATTTCATCTTAACACCAAATTAGTTAAAGCCAGTGGCATTAGAAACTAGACTCAAAAACAAAGAATTTGATATATACATGCATATTTTGACAATAATTTACATAAAGAAAAAGTCCTCGAAATTCAGTTTAAATTTCAGGCCTGTATAAAACTATACAGCTTTTAGGGTTAATTTTGAAAAAAAAACATAACTATTTAATAAAAACTCCGATTCAAGCGATTCAAAAGCCATAAGAAAGCTTAAGACGTCTAGTATTTGAGAAAAATATAAGAAAAATATAAATAGACCAATACAGAATCAAAAATTACTGAAACACAATGGCTGACAGGTGTTTGTATGAAAAATAGGCTTAAGGCATCAAAAAAATTCAATACCAATCCATAACCTAATAAAACCTCAATTAAAATTGTAAACACATAATTAACATGATACTAATTGATAATAAAATATACTCATAAAGATCTACATAACAAAATATGAAAATATATTATATCTATAATCTAGGGTTTAATGAAAAGTTAATCAAAACAACCAAATCATTAACTCTTTTCAATCACCAATTGACATAAAATACATACAATAAAAGAATCCATGTGATGATAGTAATAATTCTAAGACTAACACAATATACCAACACATCAAACAAACATGTTAAATAATTAATACACTTACCAAGATGAATAAAATTAGGAAGATTAGAAATCTTTATAAAGCCAAAGAAAACCAAGCATGAAACCAATCAATGAGGAAAGAATGAAATATGAGTTTAGGGTTACTAACAAGAGGTCTTTATATAGATTTTATATGGAGACTAAAACCTTAATCCTAATCTAATTTAGTTTCCTTTTTTTTCTTTTTCTTTTTTTTTTTTGGCACGGTTGCTGTCTTTTTTTTTAACATAAACGTATATACTTATATGATATAATATAATATAATATTATAATATATTATATTATAATATTATATAATATAATAATGTAATATAATATAATTATAATATAAAATTATTTATACATAACAATAATATTTATTCTATGACTCAAAAATAATATTACACATGTAATTATCATGACATCATTAATATTATAAAAATAAAAAAAATATACAACAATATTGATGTCATCATCAAAAATTTAACTTTAGGGCATACATAATTATAAATTAATAGGGCAAGTTGAAAAATCTTTTAGAAAAAATACTTTAAATTTATCGTCCTTTTTAACATGAACATCTTAAACACATCAATTTCATATGACCGTCACTTATCATCATACTTAAAATAAAATAAACAGTAATATTATATCATAAAAAAATTATTTAATGTCATTATATATCTATCATTAATCGTTACCTTACATGAAAAATGACAGGCGTTACGTAGCACTCATGCTTAAGGTCCATTACGAAGCCGTTTTGATGTTGGGCTTATTATGTACGGCTACGCCATCCACTTGACGGCTTTTTAGTCAATTATTAAACCCTCCAAAAACCCTAGTTGTCAAGACGAAAATTGCCTCTGCGTTTCCGTGTGTTTGTTTCCGATAACATATTTCCCAAGTTGAAATCTTCCCCCTTCCCCCCTAAATTTCCCTGTCGTTTTTTCGGCAACAATACCGGTTAACATCGGATAATAAACATGAACTTCAGATTTCAGAACCTCCTCGGAGCTCCGTACAGAGGAGGCAATGCTATTGTCGTCGACAACACCGAGCTAATCTCCCCCGTCGGTAACCGAGTCTCCGTCACCGACCTCGTCAAATCCCAAGCCCTAACTCTGCCCGTCCAATCGTCTTCCAATATCTCCCGAATCGCCGCCTCGCCGGATGGAGTGTTCCTCCTCACCGTCGACGAGAACCGCCGGTGCCTCTTCATAAACCTTCGCCGGAGAGCCGTGCTCCATCGGATGACCTTCAAGCACTCCGTCAATGCTGTCAAATTCAGCCCCGACGGCGCTTATATCGCCGTCGCCACCGGTAAGTTGCTTCAAATCTGGCGGTCTCCGAGTTTCAAGAAAGAGTTTTTCCCCTTTGAATTGGTTAGGACTTTCGCTGATTGTGACGATAAAGTTACGGCATTGGATTGGAGTCCAGACTCGAGTTATTTGCTCGCTGGATCGAAAGATTTGACAGCGAGATTGTTTTTCTTGAATAAATTGAAATTGAACCAGTTTAGGAATAAGCCGTTTATGTTCTTAGGTCATAGAGACACTGTTATGGGTGTATTTTTTGGCGTCGATAAGAAATCCAATCGTGTTTGCAGAGTTTATACGATTACACGCGATTGCTTTATCTTTAGTTGGGGTTTTAAGGCCAATGAAGGTGAATTTGATGAAATGGAAGTGGAAACTTCGGAACCACCCTCGCCGGGTACGCCCGGTAGGGATCATAAAGAGAATTCGGAAGACAATGCTAATGGTAACATGAAGAAGAGAAAGCATTACAAAGGAAAAGGTGGTAACTTGGATGAAGGTGGGTATTTGCAGAAGGGGAAATGGGAGTTGTTAAGGAAGGACAATCTCAATCAGGCCCCGGCAAAGCTGACTGCGTGTGATTATCACCTGAGTCTTGACATGGTGGTTGTCGGGTTCTCGAATGGCGTGTTTGGGCTGTATCAGATGCCTGATTTTGTGTGCCTTCACTTGTTGTCTATATCAAGAGAAAAGATCACAACAGCGGTTTTTAACGAGCTCGGGAATTGGTTGACGTTCGGGTGTGCAAAACTAGGGCAGTTGCTTGTGTGGGAATGGCGGTCAGAGACTTATATACTGAAGCAGCAAGGGCATTATTTCGATGTAAATTGTCTTGCATATTCACCAGATTCACAGCTCTTAGCTACTGGAGCAGATGATAACAAAGTCAAGGTAAACTAGTATCCAGAACATGCTACTTTTATTGTCTTTTGAAGTTACTTGACTGAAGAGCCTACAATTTTCATCAGATTATAAGAAGAAATCTTCTTTAAAATTACTCATACTTGTTACTCGCTTCTTGCAGGTTTGGAATGTTTCCTCAGGATTTTCCTTTGTAACATTTTCTGAGCATACAAATGCAGTAACTGCTCTTCATTTTATGGGCAATAACCACTGTCTCTTAAGTGCATCTCTGGATGGAACTGTACGTGCATGGGATTTATTCCGCTACCGAAATTTCCGGACTTTCACAACCCCTTCTTCCAGACAATTCGTTTCTTTGGCAGCAGATCAAAGTGGAGAAGTGATATGTGCGGGAACTCTAGATTCATTTGAGGTACTTTTCTTGTTTCTTATAGCTATGACAGTATCAAGGAATCGTATACAAATTTCACCAACTTCTTTTTTGTTACTGGTGACAGATTTTTGTATGGTCAATGAAGACGGGCCGTTTGTTGGACATTCTTAGTGGTCATGAAGGTCCTGTTCATGGATTGATGTTTTCTCCTTCAAATGTGAGTTTTCGTTATTTAAAAGGGTCTATCTGGCCTGGTTACCATCAAAACTTGAGCTCATTTCTTTGGTGATGTTGAGTCTACTAGGATGCTTGACTTAAATGTGGTGTTCTGCTTCCAATATAGGCTGTCTTAGCTTCATCATCGTGGGACAAAACTGTTCGGTTGTGGGACGTTTTTGAAGGGAAGGGTGCTGTTGAAACATTTCCTCACACCCATGATGTTCTTACTGTGGTTTATCGTCCAGATGGAAAGCAGTTGGCTTGTAGTACATTAGATGGGCAAATTCATTTTTGGGACCCAATTGATGGTCTGTTAATGTACACCATTGAGGGACGTAGGGATATTGCTGGAGGGCGTCTTATGACAGATCGCAGATCAGCAGCTAACTCAAGTTCAGGAAAGTGCTTCACAACCCTGTGTTATTCTGCTGATGGAAGTTACATATTAGCTGGGGGAAGCAGCAAATACATTTGCATGTACGATGTTGCTGATCAGGTTAGTTTATCCATATGGTTTTTTTTTTTTTTTTTTTTGGGAGAAATAACCTTTTACAGTTGAGAAAGAATTCTGAAGTCTAAATCAGGTCTGTTGCTTTATGGGACTTGTGCTGTATAGGTACTGCTCCGAAGGTTTCAAATAACTCACAATCTCTCTTTGGATGGAGTTCTTGATTTCTTGAATTCAAAAAACATGACAGATGCTGGCCCACTAGATTTAATTGACGATGATAACAGTGACGTGGAAGAAGGCGTTGACAAGCAAACCCGGGGAAAGTTGGGTTATGATTTACCAGGATCCATGCCGAACCATGGAAGGCCAATTGTTCGAACAAAATGCTTGAGACTTGCTCCAACCGGTCGAAGCTTTTCAGCATCAACAACAGAAGGGGTTCTTGTTTATTCAATTGATGATACCTTCATATTTGACCCCACGGATCTTGACATAGATGTCACACCTGAGGTATTTAGCAGTATATAGAACTATTACAAATCTGTTTCACATGCTATTCTAATGTGAGAATATCAAGGAATATCAGTCTTTAATGTAGCTTAATTGTAAAATGAAAAAAAAAAAATTGTAGAGTTTGTATATAAATACCAGATGCCGACTTGGTTTAGCTGAAAAGATTATGGTGTATCCCCTTATCAATTTTTTGAGGAGTTTAAAACATTCACCCTTTTTATTGCAATGTGGTACAGGCTGTTGAGACAGCACTGAATGAAGATCAGCCAAGCAGAGCTTTACTTCTGAGCCTTCGCTTAAACGAGGACAGTTTAATTAAGAAAAGCATTTTTGCCGTCAGTCCAGTAGATATCCCTGCCGTTGCCTCATCAGTCCCCCACAGATATTTGCAGAGGTTAATCGAGGCACTTGCGGATCTTCTAGAAAGCTGTGCGCATCTCGAATTCATACTCCGGTGGTGCCAAGTATGTTAATATGATTTCAATTATTATTCATTGCATTATCCTTATATTTTAGACTTTTAATTAATGTTTTGTGGTTGATTTTGTGGCAGGAGCTTTGTAAGGTTCATGGGAACTCTATCCAACAGAACTCCCGAAATCTGCTTCCTTCTCTAAAATCCTTGGAGAAGGCAATCACCAGAATACATCAAGATTTAGCAGATACTTGCTCGTCCAATGAATATATGCTTCGTTATTTATGCTCGACAAGCTCCAAGAAATAAGCGACATATCAATCACTTTGCAAGTGCTTATTGTTCTGGTGCAATCCGCTACCGAGATCACAATGCCGGCTTCCGGGTACTGCTGTGGCTGCCAATCACAGTGTGTCCCAAAGCATTACAGGCGTTTTTGCATCGCTGATGATGGGGCTAAAATTGCAGTTTTGACGTTCTTGAGAGAGAAGGAAAACTAATGAAAAAATTTTGTTATCTCCTTGGTGATGCTTTTTGTTCATGCCTAGTTTTTGAGACCCATAGCCCTGAATTTAGTCCATATCAGCGAAAAGAAAAGATGATATGTATTGAGGAAATTTATCAGGAAAAGAAAAATGTATTGAGAAAGTTGCTAATTGTTTTCTATTTAAGACTTCTAAATTGAGTGTTCTTTTGTTAGAATGAAATACATAATTCTGTGAATTCAGGAATTTGCTCATTTCTATTCCTAAAATGGACGAGAGTGTAATGGGAATTATGCACGAAACATTTGTTTTGTAATAATAGTACGCAACATGATTAGAGATCCATTGGTTACAAATGAATTCAATTAAATTGCCTGAACATGAGATCTAGAACATTTGCAAGCCACTGTTCAAACCGTGGCTCATGGTTCAATAGTTTTCAATGGTGTTTTCTCCCATATGTTGCAGTGTTTTTCAATTTAAACTCTCTTCAAACTCATTTCTCAAATGGCTAGATCTCTACTTCCATGTCTCAACAACCAACTTTTCTTCTTTTTCCCTCCATGAAGAAAAAAAAAATCAAAACTCTTGAGCTTCAAAAAGGTTATATTAGAGTATGAAAGGAGAACAATGAGCCAACTTTATTGCCCTATGTAAATATTCAAAAGAAACTTTCAAGTTTGTATGGCCAACTTTGCATAAACCTAGCATCTAGAATAACCACATCTTCTCGCCATTGTGATAATCAAAGACTGAAGCTCAACTAACACTCACTAAATTCAGCGACTTATTCAGAGCTTCGTTGATCGGCTACGACACCCTTAAGCTTTTCCTTCAGTTCGCCAGTCTGTATTGGATTTACCATAGTTTCAGAACCATGCATTTCCATTTCAAAGGAGAAAAATAACAATTGATGCCCGAAATACATTACAAATTTATTACTAACCTGGTGCAAGTTCAGAATAATATCAGAACCACCTATGAATTCTCCCTTGATGAATATCTGAGGAAATGTGGGCCAATGGCTGCATGCCAAAAATGCATGAATTAAAACACATGCTGCATATCTGAGTATTTTGCCTATCAATCAACATTCTAATTGAAACATAAACGCGCAAATATCAAAACTAAAAACAATGATCAGAATGAGTTGGTTGCTCATCATCTAAAAGAGACAAGACTCCCATGCTTAACAAAACTCAAAAGTACACTAAGACCATATGAAGAATGATTTGAGTCCATAAAATATAAGTATGCTAATTGAACCAAACACACTCTTTACCTGAAGGCTTTCACGGCACTTTTTAGCTCATGGTCTTCCAAAATGTTTCTAGCACTCAAAGGAACATCTTTAAGGGCAAAAAACAATTAGTAGATAACAAAAGCAGTCAACTATTCAGAAGCAAAGCAGTGGTGCTATTACTACCATCAAATTTAAAATAATATACAAGAATGCCATACGACAAAATTATGTCATGGTTGTATCCAGATAAGTATACAAGTAAAGCCTTCAAAGTTAGATTAAAAAAAAAAAAAAAAAAAGAAAGAAAAACCATGGATGATTATCCTACAGATTTACGTGCATAACAAATAAGGAGCCAAATACACAGACCAAATAATAAAAAGGAAATCCTCTCCCCAAAAATTAAACTTACGAATTCATTCCAAAAGGCAAAGCAGCTAATGTTAAAATAGGACTCCTACAAAATGTTGAACCGGGCTCCCAACAAACGACTTGGTCAATTCTCTTTTATCTAAGTTTCCAAATTCATTTACAGAGATGGAGGTAAAGTAATCTGGAAATATTATTGTTATGCTTACCATATAGCTTTAACACCCTCACTGCTAGTGAGCTGAATCCACATTGAGGAAGATCAGGCACCCCCTTCATATAAATCATTACAGGATTCTCTTTGACATCCTACACCCAAAATTACAAACAATTTCTTTCAATCTTGTCCAAAATGATGACAAAAGCTAAAACATAAAAATAAAAATATCTGGTTGATAAACGGTACCCTATAATCCCTTATTGAAATTCATGTACCTGCTCAACAACGTCCTTCAAAGAAAGGCCAGAGCTCTCAAGCTTATTAGTAGGCTTAAAGTCATCATGGGTGTCGGGCTCATTAGGGGTAGATGAGTACTTCATTCCATACTGGTAGAAAGATCCAGACACCTGGTAAAATCAGAAGGAGAAAAAAACAATTAACGACCCTGGATAAGAACTATATGTAAACAATCTTGAAAAAGAAGAGTTTAAGGCGCGTATAATCTTACAATTCTACTAGAACGAGCAGCTGGGAGACCCGAAATCCCTTTCAAGAACATGTTTGATAATGACCTTGCCATGATTACAGAGAGACTCTGCACTAACATCATCACCTAATGATTAGTACCAATAAAGATGTCAAAAACATACGTTTGTCAGTATGACTCCTTTTTTTTGTGCAGGTTCAAAGAAATACTAAATCGTTTAGGACCGTGAATTTTTTCCCTGGTAAAGAGATGAATCGGACAAAGGAACAAGAACAAGAAAAGTCCAGAAAAGAGCCATGTTTTGTTGATACCAAGGAAAAATGATGACTTTGAGACAACTACGTGAAGCAAATAGCGGGGGAAAAAAATTGACTTGAACCTCACAGTAGCCCATTTTTAAGCCACAGAACATATAAATTCTACTGCTTGATCAAATAATTCAAAATAAAATAAATAAAAACCTAAACAAGATTTTTCCTTTTTACCGTAACATTAAATACAGGTTCTGGTCTAACCCAGCTTCTCAAGCGCTATACATCAATCATAACTACGAGAAAAAATCAACGATCAAAATCAAATTTACAGGACATACATAAACAAGAGGGTATAGGCTAGATAATCAAAGAAATCAAGCTCTGAGACAACCAATTAATTGCCACGATCATTTCTACACGATTTTCATTTACCTGAAGAGAAGATATTAGGGATTTTTGAAAAATGAAAAATCCATAAAAACTAAAGATTTAGCAAAGCCAAAACCAAAAATACATAATTTGATGTCTTCTAAAATAAATCATAGGCACATATAATCATCCACACAACACCAGAAATACTTAAAAACACAATGTAAACTTCCAACTTCCTTTATCTATCAGAACTGACACAATTTATTCATCTTATTTAGTGAATAAATATATAATCGGGTTTAACAAGCATATATAACCGAGATTGAACAAAGCTATGCAATAAGAAAAACATTAACGGACAGCAATCAAAACTTTTACTTTGATGAGAGCTAGTAATACTAGCGTAAACACTGAAAGAGTGAGATCCCCGACATGATACAGTTTTGGGAAATGGAATCAATATAGACTAATTTCGGCCATAATTCGCAGAGGAAGTAAACGAAAACAATGAAAACAGTTGCAAAAATTATACACGTTGATTCGAGCAATTGAGGGTAACTGAAAAAAAAAAAAAAAAACACACGCACACACGTTACGCACCTGAAGCAGTAATTGAAGAAGAGTAAAAAAAAAATAAAAACTTTACTTAATTTAAACAATATTATAGAGAGAGAGAGAGCTGGAAGTTTAGAAGATGGCAGCGAGACGAGGCGGAGAGATTCGGTGGTTGTCGGAGGAGGAGGCAAGGGGGCGATTTTAAGCGTTGGATGGTTTGCTGTTTTTGCAATCTTTCCCCCGTTTTTATTTTTTCTTTTCGCAAAATAACCACTAGGATGTGAGTTTGTATCAGTTTGGTCCCTATTGTTTGCTTTTAGACGTTTCATAACTATAAGTAAATGAAGTTCCGTCTTCACAATTCATTGGAATAGTATAAAAAATTAGTTATAAATTTTTATTTTTATTATGTTGCTAAACACACCCAGTCAAATATGAGAGTTGCATCGCATATTACAATAAGAAATCATCATAACTAAATCTTAGTTATTATTTTATAATTATTTTTAACCATTGCACAACATGGTATAATAATATAATTAAATACATGAGGATTAATTGTTAAACATTACAAAGGACATATAAACTTAAAAGTCTTTAAAAGGACAAGTAGTTTCTTCTAGGTTGTAAAGTTTTCGGTAGGTTTTGATCATGAGATAAACAATAAAGAGAAAATTACCACACTTTTCTATTATTATTTTCTGTCATGCCACGACTTTTTTCTTTTTCTTTTTCTTTTTTCTTATAATTTTTTTCTCCAATTTTCTTATTAGTTTTTCATATGCCAATTTTTTCAATCTTTTTTTTATTATTATTTTGATCTTTCCTCTCTCCCTTATGTCGTTCTCTCTCCCCATTTTTTTGGGAGATTTTTATAAAAAGCTTTAAGAAAAAACTTGTTTGACCAAATGGTTTTTTTTTTTTTTTTCATCAAAAAACAAGCTTTTTAGACACCAAAATAGCTTTAGTTTTTTTTTTTAATCTTGTTGAGATTTCTTATCTTGACACAATCATTTTCCTTATCTCCTTAAAAAAATGAAACAGCTTACCTTCTCAACAAAACGTGTTTTGTAGTGCCTAAAAAAAAAAGACCATTTCCTCATTTGAAATTTTTTTTTTGCCCTTTTGTCAAATTCTGCCTTTTTGAATCTCTCTCCTCCTCCGTGCCTCATCTTTTGATCTTTCTCTTCTTGGTTTCTCTCTGTCATAAAAGAACAAAGCACAACCAATGGCAATAGGCGACAATTAAACGGATTGGAGCAACCACGGCTGACAGTCGAACAGTCGGCATCTGAAAGCTCGATCTTTATGCTACCACTGGCGAAGATCGAACGACTGGCATCTGGAAGCTCTGATCTCTACGCAACCATGGGCGACAATAAACGGCCGACGTTAGGAAGCTTAGATCTCTACACGACCACAGGCGACGATTGAATAGCTAGCGTTTGGAAGCTCTGATCTCTGCACGACCGTAGGCAACAATCGAGAGTTGCGATAAACGGAACATGTTACAATTACAAGAAAATGAAAGGTTTATTGCCCTTGTCAGGGGAGAATAAAGTTGCAATGGTTATTATTTGAAGACGGTACCTGCACATTTTCCACCATAAAATTAAATGAAAATGAAAAATTAACAGTTCTTTTACAGAAGCAATTAAAATAAAATTCATTCTTGACAACATTAATCTCGTTAGTTAAATCAAGGAAAGTTTACACAAGATTGGAAAACATCCTAAAGTCTTTCAATATCCTGCAACTGGATGAAACGACATCAAATGTAAACCCAATCGAACCGGCATCTGGTGGACCTGACCTGCAACATGTATAAATGACCGTGCCTCATCTGAAAAGCAGAAAACAGATATCGTCAATTCATAATAACCTTATCAAAACACAAAACTTGAAGCAAAGATGGTGGATAATACAAGATAACGTATGCGTATTGATAACTTACAATCCAAAGCGGAAAAGTAAATCCACATCATAAGTGACCTAACAATGTGTTGCAATCATCGCTGGTTATTGTAAGTTGACCATCTTTGACTCCGCCAATGCAATCGCTGTGAACGGGGGGCGCGCGCTCTCCCTTGGAAGGAATTGTTGTTCCGTCGAGTGGCAGCACTACTAGCCCCTGCATCATAGTTTGCCCGCCAACGCAGTCGCCTTCCATGGGAGTTACTCTCGTGAAAATTATTGCCTCGTCTAGTGCCAGAGTTGGTACCAGCATCACGGTATGACCTTGACAGTCTCTCTGATCTTCTATTATGCCACTGCTCTCTATCTCTTGAAGCATCCAGTAAACGGCTAACAAGCATGATCTCAATAGAACGAAACATTGAAGCGAAGAAGGAAGACATCCAAGAATCAAAATCCTCTGATGGATCTTCGGTACTACTGTCTTCTACAAGCCCAGGCTGCACTAAGCTAAGGACGTCATCCAAATCCCTTTCTCGCTCCAACCTCATCCAATCATGCTGTCGTGTTGGATCCACCTCTGATGGCCGGACAGAAGGGTGTTCAGATCTTGCATGCTTCCTTAGTTCTGAATAGTTTCCGCTAAAATCACATGTCTCAGAAGAACAACTTCTTACTTTGGGGTTCATGTACCGACGAGCGGACTCTAAAACAACATATCCGTACAGATCTCCTCGACAAAGAGGGCAGAACAGCTTTGATTCCGTGTGGCTCCCGCAAGACCAAGTTTGCCCGGGCAGTGCCTGTCCTTCACTTGTTCTGCGAGAGGCATTGCTTGTCAGAGGAATTTCTCGCAGCAATGCTGTTGAGGAGCAAGGCTCAGATGACTTACAGAACTGGTCAAGGCAGTTTGAGTGCCGGTAGCTCGTATTGCACATATAAGGCCTGCAGCCTTTCTCATGAGAAGAACACTTTAAAAGAACAGCATTATGAGGGTGTTCCATGCATATGGGGCACCTAGCTTCTTCCCATTCTTTCACATCATTGACCGATCCCAATGGACTTTTAGGTTTACTTGAATAGGCATCATTTGAGGCACTAGGATAAGGAGATGCTCTAGATTGATCAAAAGACAAGGACCGTACTCTTCTAACCTTGGGCATTTTTTAAATTAAGATACCACCAGAAAAACTAAAATCTGTCTTCTTTCAACGTATCACATAAGGAAGTATTGAAACACCAAAACATTAGAAATAAGTCCATCAGTGATTTAATGCTTGTCAGTAAACAAATATCATAAAGCCAAATATATCAAAATTTGGGAAAATCAAAGGCGAGAGAGAAAAAAGGATAAAGAAATCCAGTAGTTTTAGCATCTAGTGTGTGCATAGAAAAGTTACCATACGTTTGTATCACAAGTCCAACTTATACGTATTCAGAAAACTTTAGAACCAGATAAAGAATGATGCATAGAAAGCATATATCACAGCACCAAAACCCCAGGATCGATTGAAAATAAAATAAATAAAACTACTCAGCGATAAATAAATAAATTCATGCGTTTTTTATCTCTTGATTCTATCAAGCTAAAAGTTAAAAATATATATATATATACACATATATATATGTATATATCTAATTTCTCTTAACCAAAGTACGCGTCCCTATAAAATTAGAATAAGTATCGATGATACCCATTCTAACCCTCAAAATCATCCACAATTATAAACCATAACTAAGCATTGAGACAAGCATCACATGATTACCAGACCAAATCCAATCAGTTCCTAGTCCACAAAAATTCATTCAGTTCTTAAGAACAAAATTATCAGCCTTCTTGACTATATAAATCTCTACTTAAAATACTGATCAACAACTACTAATAGGCTACTACTAATAAGTTGCTATTACTCTAATACAATCTATGAATTCAATCAAATCAGACAATAATTTATTTAATCCTTATTTCTTCAAATATGACCCAAAAGATCAACAAACAAAGAAGCTAATTTCAAAATTTAGAAAATGAAATTACGACCCCGTCTCAACGAAAGTGGATTCTAATATGTAAGTTCTGACACAAGAATTGAGCACAGAAAATAGAAATATCAAATTTAGAAAATAAAAAAGAGGAAAATTGAAACGATTTCAAACAACTACTTTTTCTTTTTGGTTTGCGGGTTCCGAAACGGAAGATGAAACCGATACAAAAAGCAAAAACCGGAATCAAAACGATCGAAACACGGATAAAATTACGATTGCAAACAGTGATAAAAGAAAAGGTTTTGAATTTTTCGGAGAAATCAAGGAAGAATATGGAATTTTAGGGTTGAGAATTTACCAGAGAAAAGGTTTTTGCAGACTTTGGAAACCTTCTCAAAAAAGCGCCCCCACTAACAGAAGAAGGATAACACCCCGACTGCGTGACTTATCTAGCAGACGGAGAAACGTAGACATGTGCTTACTGTGCAGTGAAATTACCAGAGTGTCCCTTGGCCGGACATGATGTTAAATGCATTACCAAATCCGTTTGGAAACGCAAAGTTGGTTTGAAAGGTAAATTTGGTTAGATAACATTTCGTCTAAGGTTCTCCAACGAGGAAAATGATCCAGTCACTTCAAAAGAATTAAAAGAAGAGCCGTATGAGATGAAAATCTCATGTATAGTTTTATAAAAAGGCAGTAAAAGTGACTTATCTATCTTTCATTTCTTCTAATAGAACGAACAGAGATAGAGTTAAACCAATCCTCTAAATATCTTTTTAGATATTCTTCCATGTGTTTGAAAATTTTGTTTAAATTTAAATCATGAAAACTTTTTTATTATTACAGTATAAAGTAAAAATAAATAAAATATGACGTTAAGCTTTATATTGCTACAGTCTTTTGAATTAAACCTTGTGTGATGAAATTTATTTAAACTACAGTTTTATGATTTCAACCACCTGATGAGTACGACAAACTAGATGTCGTTTTAGTTTAAAAACAAAAAAAACGTATGAGCAACTTCCAACACATAAATGACTTCGTTTACCTTAAGTGAACGACGACCGAATTTTGCACCACAAAAACTGTGTCGTTTTTGGTTGTGAGAGGCGTTGATTTCTTCGTCTCCAACGACGCCAATGAAACCATTAAATCAAGCATCGTTTCAATCACCAAACGACAGAGACATGATGTGCCGTTCTTCATCTCTAATGACAAGAAGATGAAACCATCAGTAAACCGTCGTTTCAATGACCAAATGACCTAAAACTCTATATAAAAAATAAATAAAATTAAAAGGCCAATTTGTTGAAAGTTGAAAAAAAAAATAATAATAATAATAACACAACACTATCTAGGAAACGACATATTGTCTAGAACATACACTAAATGACGTATCAGATGTCATTTTTCATGATAAACGATATAAAACTTTGTAAAAGGCCGTTTTAACTTTTATAGGGTGTTTGAAAGAGTAGTTTCAACTAATGGTATAAACCATAAACAGTATAAAGCTCTCATATGTTACAGAAAAAAGCTACATTGTAAAGCTCTCACATGCTACAGTTTTCAAACTCAAACTGATGGTTTATAATTGTCACAACCAGCCTTTTCGGACTGTGATTAAACTCTTTCTTTCTTACTTAGGGGCAAAAATTTAGGATTTTTTTTTTCTTTTTGAACTAAAATAAATAATTTACTTTGCAATACTTTTTAGTAACTTCCAAAATACTTTCACACTCTTATATTTACATAAACATTCTTACTTTTACAACATTTTCCTTTTCGAACATTTCATTTCAAAACAACTTAATACATATATACAGTGAAAACATACAGTAGCGGACTTCATACCTGACCTGCACACATCATCCGTCTGCCAGCTCATCATTTGGACTTATTCTGACCTTCTTGTCGGAATACCTACAGCATGAAAAACTTAATGAGCTAACACCCAGCAAGTCCCATAAATCTCACATAGATAATCAAATGAATGCATGATTCAATTATGCTTTCTTATGAACTTTCCTTATCTTGATCATTCCTTATCTTTCATTAGGGCCCAAGTGTTCATACCATTGCTCAATATCATTTAGGTCTACGTAACATCGTGACCATATTTTATCCTTTAAACTCCCCTTACTTCGGGAGTCAATACGACACTTTTCTTAACTTCTGGTGACATATTTACCAATCTATTTAATATGGTTGTTATACTAGGCATGAAATGATAATCACATGTTATCCATGATACATAAATTCGTATGCATAGTAGAGTACACATAAGTACCTACTTCATATACATACATGTATTTATTATTGTATACACAGGTATACAATATATTGTACATAACAATACATAACATGTTATATACTTAGGTATTCTAATCGTATACACACAGATATCAATTCTATACTTCTACGTATTCATTTCATAGCAACATACAAATTTACATCGTAATATATACCCTAATATGCGTATACACGTATTCTACACCTACAATTTCATACTGTAGTTGGGAAGGGTACTTACTTGCTTCTGAGTACAGCAAAATCAACTTCGATCTCCTTTCTCCTAGACTCCTAGGATCCTGTTGGCCAATTACAAAATTATTAGCCAATTTTAATACGTTTCATTACAAAACGTTCGTTACTTAATTGTTCGAATTGTACAACTGCACACAATTTTGTAAACACTGGTTTCCTTATTTCTTTCTAATTCTACCCTATCGTTACTTACTAAGGGTGTAAATCTTTTTGATCACTTTCTTTTCCTATGTGTGACCTTTTTAGAGCTATTCTGGTTATTCGGACAAAAATGACAATTTTGCCCTCCGTGACCCTACTGACCGACCTGAGCTCGATTCATTATTTTGACATCAATAGCCACTTATTAACTTAAGAATAATGTCCTAATGACTCGTAACACTTTATTTAACTCTTATGCCCATTTTTCATAAAACTTTACGGTTCAGCCCATAAACCGAAAATTTTGATAATTTTGCCCCTCGGGGCTAAAATTTTTCTCTTGACACCAAAATTTTTTATTTTTCATAAGAAACATTTTTGCTTGAAGAACCATACCTCAAAACATTTTAAAAAATGACATTTTTGCCATTTTAACACTTTTTCACTTTTAGTAATTTCTTGAAAAATAAAAAACTCACAAACGGTTAAGTTTTTCGACGAACCGTCTATTATGTTTTATAGTTTCGTCAAGATCTACAACTTTCATGTTTTAACTTTTTCTAAAATCTCACTGTACAAGGGTGTTTTTGGCTATTTTTTAAATCTATCAGGAAAAGAAATTTTCTTTCAATTTAGTCCTTAGGACGTTTTTGTCAAAATCCTTTTTACAATTTCAAATCTACCCCTGTAGAGACCATTCCATGCCTAACTCAGGTCATTCTCATGCTCAAACCTCATTTTTACATAATTAACCTTAAAATTGCAAAAATAATATTTTATGCAAAAACTCACCTTTTGCACCATAAATCAAAATTTCACCATTTAAACATGCTATTCATCACATTCACATAAAATTCCATCAAATACAAGCTCAATAACTCATATGGGTTCGAGAGAATAAAAATTCCAAATAAAATCCATAAATTTCAAGACTTTAAAGGCCAAAACTTACCAAAATAACCTTCTTTTGGTTTCTAGCCTTCGAATTCCTTTTGAGCTGCCTTCTAAGCCTCATTTTCATGCAAAAATAGCATGGGTTAATATTCCCCTTCAACCCATGAAAAATCCCTTAGAAACGCATTAAAAAGTTTAGAATTTTATCTTAAATCTTGTAAAAATCCTTGAGCTTGCTTCTAAAAATTGTTTCGGGGTTATTTTTGCAAATTTGACGTTAAGAAATTTTTTTGAAGCTCTCAACAATGGCTTCCAAATTCGGGAGGAGAAGGAAGAAAGAAAATTTTGTGATAACTATGCATTAAATGCATTATAATCCACTTGGTGACTCATGGTAACCCATGAGTATATCACTTAGGTGTCAACATGCTATTGGGCCACTTTTCATGACATGTGGCCCATTAGCAAACCAAGGAGTGTCCACTTTGTTGGGCCTAAAATTCACACAGTGTAATTTTTCGTCACGTAGTATTTTTCTTATACTGTCATGGTCAAATCAGTGTACTTCCTATCCTCAGACTGTATAAAAATATTTAACTTACTTTTCGTTCAATTTTGGAAGCCAATCATAACATTTTTTGTATCTACATTTTCACTTAGCAGTATTCTTATACTGCTCTGACCTCCATTCTATCCCAAGTTAGGGTTTGGACAACCTCTGTGTCTCATTTACATTCCAATCACCCATTCGTTTATACTATAATTTTACAATTAATTGTGATATAAAATTAATTTTATGAGTATTATTTACAAATTTTTGAGCAATTTAACTCATAAAATCCGTATTCTACCATACCCAACATTTCATCACTTTTGCCATAAGACATGCAATCATTGCCGTTTATTCATACTTTATCGTAATTTTACAAAAATTACAACTTTTTACAAAAATCATATTTTTTAAAAGTAAATTCATTAGTTAAACCCAATTAAATATTAGGTTTTATTAATAAAATTTTCTCGGTCATTACAATACTATTCTCCTAAACACCATGATAAAAGCATGTTTTACATTCTCAATTCCAACTAAACATGTTAGAAATAATAAGTTGCACCTGCTATAGTGTAAAGTCCTTATATGTTACAGTGAAAAGTAAAAGTTTGTTATAATGTATAGATCTCGCATGCTATAGTGTTTAAGTTCTAACTTCAAGTTCCAACGTATTTCCCAAACGAACTCTAGGGTGTTTGAGAGAGCAGCTAAAACTGAATAATATTAGTCTGAAAACTGTAGCATGCGATAGCTTTACACTGTGGCAACTTTTTATTTTTATTGTAGCTAATGAAAACTTTACACTATATGTTGGTTAGAACCATTATCAAACAACTCACTATATTGTTGGTCGGTACAATATAAAGCTCTCAAATACTATAGTATTAATAAAAAGTGAACTACAATGTAAAACGCTTACACACTATAATAGTTTTAGCCAAAATTGATTTAAAAGCATTGCTTTCAAATACCCTATAATTCTTGACTCGCAGCTTGTCCAACTCTCCCTAAATGATAATAAAGCTTTTCAAACAAAAAATGATATGTCATTTCTTATGGGTAAGTTTTGTTTCATACTAAAAATGATAGCTTGTCCAACCCTTCCCACTATACCTTACACGCCATAATGGTTTTAACAAAAGTAGGTTTAAAGCATTGCTTTCAAACATCGTATAATTCTTGACTTGTAGCTTGTCTAACTCTTCTCAAACGACAATAAAGCTTTTCAAACTAAAAATAACATGTCATATCTTATGGGTTAGTTTTTTTTTTCTTATCACTAAATTGCATTGTTGCTTCCTAAACTATTAATTTTTTGTATAATATACCTTAGACTTTTAAATTGAATAAAATGCAACATAAACTTTGAAATAATTGACAATTAAGATCTAATAACTAACAAGTGTTAAAAGACATGAATGATTTCGGTTACAAAATTAGCATGTGAGTTGTTTTTTTAAATAATAGAGCTAATCATTTGAAGAAAAAGATGAAACTTGATACATGAAAAATAGTGTTTAGTAGAAATTAAAAGTAATTATTAGACTTCGATTGCAAATGATTTTTAAATCCAATGTGTGTCTTGCTAAAATTAAAAATTTAGGGTGGGTTATGCGGAAAAAAAAAGAGAGAATAATTTAATATCTAAAAGTGCAATTTAATATTTTATTTTCCATCATAAAATAATGTTTCTATGTATGTACTTCTTTCTTTCAGGAAAAAAAAAAAGAAGAAAAAAGTAGTTCTTCCGGTTTATATTTTTCCTTCTGGCATTCAAGAGGTTTTTTTTTTTCCAAGTACATGTATAAAATGCTACTAACACATTATATAATTATACAATTTGACATTAAAAAATATTAGAACTATCTAAATTAAACCAAAATAAAAAGGTTTGAAAAAATTAAATTCAAATAAATAAGAAAAAAATAAACTGAAAATGGGTTTATGTTGACACTTCTAGAGCTTAAAACACCGAAACGTTTCGATTTTTGTTTTTGTTTTGCTTTTTAGGTTTTTTTCCCTCTTTACTCCTATTTTCTTTCACATTCTTTTACCTTTTTTTATCATACATATTTTTTTTCCTCATCTTTGTCCTAATTTTATATATATTTAATTTTTTCTCTCTTTAACTTTTTACTTTTTTTTTTGTTAACATGTTTAATACACACATGCAATGTATGTACTTTTTAACTAGTAGGAAAATATTGAGGTCAATTGCTTTTAAAATCCGAATCATAGGAACGAATATCATCTAATATCTAACTTTTAAAGTTCTGAAACAAGTCTTCAATGTATAAAAAATGTTCCAAATTAGTGTTCTTATATGTAGCTATTCAAAAAATCTCCACAAAAAATAAAAATAAGCAGGCATGAAACGTTTAAACAGGGGTAACACTATGTGAGTTGTATGAGTTAAAAATTTCCAAAACCCAATTAACTAAAAGTTTAAAATCAACCCACCCAATTAAAATGCGAGTGATTAGTTGAGTTGAGTATTATAAAAAAATAAAATAAAAACAAAATATTATAAAAGATGAAAAAAAATCAAAACTAATAATTTAACCAAAATAAATAAAAAAGTTAAAATTCATAATATATAAATTATAAAGTTGCAACATCATTTTAAAAGTGGTAAACATGCATGCAATACAAGTTCTAATACATTAAATTGCAAACTAACAAATAAACCATACTAAAAACTAATACAACAAAAATAACATAAAACATCAATCAACATAGTCCATAATTATTAATCTCACACTCAAACATACTTTATAAATATATTATATAAACATATATTTTTTTATATAAATTAGTCAAATGGGTTCGTGTTATGGTTTGAGAAAATATCAACTTAAACCCACCCAAACAAATTTTCATGTTATGCTAGGTTAATCCAAACTACTTGTCAGGTTTGTGTTATCTTGGTTTGAGTCATGTGTGTTAATTAGGCTCATGGATTATTAGTTAGTTTTAAAAACAAGAAACAAATAGAATTTAGCTGAAATTGAAAATAAAACTAACTTTAAATATAAGTAAAATGTAAATTATAAAACACATTTTTACGAGAAAATTAGAAAAAAGAATTTTTTTAATAAAATGTTCTTCCTAGAGACTAGAGAGGGAAAGAAGTGCTTCTCCAAAGGAAGCCCACTGCCGCCTCCATATCTGTCGTCCTGACACAGCCGTCACTCTCGCTCCTCCCCCCGTTTCTCTCTAGATTTTCCACTGATTCTCCCTAAGTCTAACCTAGCTCTCGCTTTTCTCTCCCTTTTTCAGGTACGCTGTTGAGTCTCCTTTCACTGTTTTTATATGCTTAAAAAGAGCAGGAAAAAAAGTAACTCGAATCATAGTTCGGATTGAGTTTTGGTTGATACGATTGTTTGGTAAGGAATTTTTCTTAGCAGAAACCAATATTGTGAAAGAGAAAATAGGTAAAAAGTTGAGCTATGAAAAAGGTTTGATTACTAGGCTATATCAAATATCAAATGTCTGTTCTCTTTTAAAAAATGTCTGAATGCACGTTTCTTTTGCTAAAGAATGCAAGGGAGAATTTTCTTTCTTTAAAAGAAAATTTTGAAAATTCCATCCCTCACACCAAACATAAGTGTTGGCGTCGATCTCAAACATCAGCTGATTTCAAGCTAAGGACTTTTATTCTTCAGAGTGGTAAAATTTCAATTTGTTCTCAAATTGCTGATTCAAATTTCATTGTTGAGATTAATGTTGTGCCAGGCTTAAGTCATGTTTCCCTTGCATTAAAAGAAAAGAAAAAGTAAATACTGATTCTTTTTCTCTTTTAATATTGTTTTTGCTTATTAAATCAGTAATGAAAAATTATAGGACTCATACAATATATAAGGAATGAGATACCTCTATTATTAATTCCTGTTAAAGAAAATAAAGCTTAAATTTACTAATTTACTCATATACCTTTAACTGTAGGGGAAAAATATTTAGTTATGTAAAAAGACATTTGAAAAATTGGTTTCTTATTACACCATCAAATAAACAAATGATATCCACTCTTATTATTTTAATTCTTTTTCCAATGTCATCACCTTTTTCCTTCTCTTCTTTTACAGTTTAATAAACATACCCTTAATATAGTTTAATACACATACCCTTAATATGTATGATTAAGTATTCAATAGGAGTAACAAACATTACCCCATACAACAGCCCCAACACGTCTTTAAATTGTCTAAAATATAAAACTCTCAAAAAATGTAGCACAAAACAAAAAACAAAAATATAAAACTCTCACATATTTTAAATACTTTAAAATAAAAAACTACCAAATGCTACAATTTTTTTTAAACTTTTTTTTACTCTTCCAACTTTTTTTTTAACTCTTCTCGGAAAGACACAAGGTGACTCGTTTTGGTGAATTAAACTACATACATGATCAAACAAAAGCTTCTCAGATCAAGTGTTGCAGGAGTTTGCCACCGTAATACGGAGATTTAATTAGCCAAATTTTATTTCACATTTCAATGCATTTTACAGCCCACTATTCCATAACCATAACAAAGAAAGCCAACAATTTTCTTTTTTTGCCTTTTTTATTAAAACACAATCAATCAACAGGATAAACAAGTAGCAACAAACAAAACACAGATTTTAGAAACATGAACACCACAAATGACCAAATTTGGTTTCAAAAGTCAACTTCAGTCCCTTGTTTTGTAAACATCCTCCTCCTCGTCGTTCTTGGCCATTCGGAACGCGCTTTGCACAGCGTCAGCAGTTTTTTGGGCCGTCTGATGTACTTGCTCCCCAGCCTGCTGAAGAAGCTCACTTGTCTTCTAGCTTCCCCTCGTGGGCCTTTTCCCCGGCCTTATGGGCAGCCACTGAAGTCTTCTCCTTCGCCACTTGGGCCGCTCTCAGGTTTTCTCCTTCGCCTCTTGGGCCCTCTCTGGCGTCTTGTCCTTCTCCGCACGGGCCATCTCCCCCATTGAGCCCATCATTTGGTTGCCCTTCTCCTTATAAACAAAAATAAAATTTTTAGTACATGACAGCAACTTTTAAAAAATATTCTTTAAAGAAGCAATGATTTTTTCACTTTTATGCTTTGAAAGCTAATAATTCTTATATGATAATTGTAAATTTTTAAAACTAAATTTTTGTAATGTTTTAATAATTGTTTGAAACAACCGTAAATAGTATAAAATTTTTAACAATTATGTTAAAAAATTAAAAATTATGACAATATAAACACCTCACACTAGTGATGTTCCAAGCGGCTATAAGACAGGTATGACAATGTGTGAGCAACGAATAAATATGTATGATGTCTTTTCTTATATACAAATAGTTTTTTTTGTGTCAAGTCATGAAGTATTTATTTACCTCAGCTTGGCCCTTGGCTTCACGGGCTCTGTAACTCTGATCACGGGATGCCATTTTGGTTCTCGCCTTCTTGAGTTGAGAACTTACGAACTTCGCTTCCTTTGAAAGTACTTTTACCACTTGGGAAGATTTCTGTTACTGTTTTCTTTAGCAGTTTGGTGTTTTCAAGTTTAGGTGCCTTTCACCGTTTTTTTGGCTGTTTGTAGGTGGTTAAAACTACTCAGTTCTTATTACAAACTCAATTATAAATAGTAAAAGGTTCTCACATGTTATAGTAACAATGAAACAAATTGCTACAACTTAAAACTCTCACATACTACAGTAATAGTGGTTTCCACCCTTGGTTCTCACTACCCTTCTAAATATCCACTTATAGTGTTGCATGCGAGTGGGAAAACGACACGCGTTCTCCTCTGTCGACCCGTGCGTAGCACGTGCCTTGCTTTGGCAACGACGGTGGGTAGCTGCGTTCGGTTCCGGCGGACAGAATGATGACTCACCAATGTTAGCCGCCACGTGGTGCGCCGGAAGGGCAACAAGTGTGTCGAGTGCAGAGCGTTTACACGCTTGTGGGCGCTGTAAAAAGCCTGCCAACAATCTGTGTGTCCACGTTGGTATCATGTCAACCACAAAAAAATTACA
The DNA here is from genome assembly GCA_946598075.1 of Artocarpus hirsutus. Classification (NCBI taxonomy): domain Eukaryota; kingdom Viridiplantae; phylum Streptophyta; class Magnoliopsida; order Rosales; family Moraceae; genus Artocarpus; species Artocarpus hirsutus. The sequence continues at coordinate 28,807 of CAMOHE010026558.1, forward strand.
AAAGTTCTTTCTTTGAAAATTAAAAAAACAAACCCTGTACGTTAAGGGATATTTTTTACAGGACCAATTGAAAAATAGAGTAATTGGCTGTATTAACATCTAGACTTTAAATATTGTGATAATTTAATAAAAAATTTTATACTTCATGATCAAATTATTATTATAAAATTAAAATTTAACATAATGTTTAAATTTTTTTAAAAACATTTTTATAATAATTATAATAATATAATATTTTATATTATATAATTATATAATAATTATTTTAATAATATTATTTTAAGACATATATAAAATTTTTACAAACTAGAATCATGTTTAATTCAATAAGCATAATTATGTTATTTGTCTCATTAAAACCTTTAATACATAATATTAGTTTTAAATTTGTTTGTTGCTGTCACATTAATAATTATTTTTTGAACAATCATGTTAATAATTATTGAATACAATCAATTATTAATATTTATTATAAATTATATTTATATTAAAATTAATCAACATAAATATTTAAATACTTTATTCAACCCTGTAAACAAATTTTTCAAC
>CAMOHE010026561.1:0-18764 GCA_946598075.1 Artocarpus hirsutus
ACCTTGACTCTCTAACCGTTGCCAGCCTTTTTATAACTTTATAAAGCAGTGAGACGGAGCAGTGAGATGAGCAAAGAGCAGCCTTTTTTAAGTTGAAAGAATTCCTAAGCAACCCACTAATCTTATCAGGCCCAGAACATGGGGAGGATTTGTATGCCTATTTGGATGTTTTGGAAGTAGCTAGAAGCGTAGTGCTATTTCAAGAAGAGCTTGGAAAACAAAAGCCAGTTTTTTATGCTAGCAGAATGTTACTAGATTTTTAGACAAGATACACAGTGATGGAGAGCTTTGCTTTGGCCCTGGTAAAAGCTAGAAAACGACTGAAGAATTATCGAGCCTTACACCGTAATTGTCTTAACCGATCAAAACCTCAAAGCGATCCTGGCAAAACTTGATATGTCTGGTTGACTGACTAAATACGTTAGTGATTTAGTGGTCTATGATGTGAAGTTCTAATCTCGAACAACAAAGAAAGGCCAAGTATTAGCAGATTTTTTTTGTCAACATACAGTCATTCCAAGAGCCATCACCACTACCATAGATGAAAACAAACCCTGGATGTTGAACATAGATGGTGCCTTAAAATGTCAAGGGTTCGGATTGTTCTCCATACTCCATTTAGAATCGTCTTAGAAGAGGCAGTCAAGTTGAATTTCCTAGTCACCAACAACGTGGCAGAGTACGAGGCCTTAATATTTGGCCTCGAGTTGGCCCAAAAGCTCGGTATCAAGATGATTGATGTTCGAAGAGATTCCCAACTGATTGTGAAACAACTAAATAGTTAGTATGTAGCTCAAGATAAACGAATGGTTGTGTTCCAAAACAAAGGGTATCTACTTCTCAACAGGTTCCTCCAATTCTCATTAACTCAAAGCTATTGGGTGCAACAAAGCTATTGCCTTACATCACTGGAGTCATTCTTCGTGTAGAGATCTCTAAGAAGATCTCGACTTGAGTGATGTTTTTGGTTTCTTTTTTTTTTTTCTTTTGTATTTCTGGTGGAACTAACGTTGACTATTGGTTTGTAACTAGGATGTATCATAGTTGATAATTGTTGTGGTGGGTAATTGGTATCATGGTAATACTAGTAGTTACTTTCCGATGTCATGACGGTTATTGATCGATAGCTAGTTGGTATCATAGAAGTTACCAACTGATAATATAGAAGTATATTTAGTATTCCAAACAAAAAGGCATGACATGATTAACATTCTTCACAATTACTTTTATGGCATACATCAATTCAAGCCATAAATCCATGACAATCCTGTAAAGAGCCCACAGAAGTGAAAGTTAAGCCAACTCAGTGGCTCTAAAATATCTACCAATCTCTCTCTCTCTTTCACGTAGGGTTCTTTTTTTCTTGGTTGCCGTTTCCTTGTTGCTTTGGGGCAAGATTTCGACATCGCCTTTTGCTTGGTCGTTGAACCCCCGACCCTGTAGACAGAGCTCTTGGCCACATGACGAATATGGTATTAGGAATGCATGTCAAATTCCGATTATCTTTATTGACACCATGGTGGTGTTTCTCAATAGTGGAGTTGCTTGGATTTTCGTCGACACCGTGATAATGCTTCCCGTTGGTGGAATCGCATGGATCTCTGCCAGTGTAGTGGTGGTGCTTTTAGCTGGTGGATCCTCGCTGATCTGTCCTCTATGATTATATTGCCCAACTTATCACTAAATATATTTTTCTATTATGGCTCTTGTGTCTAGCATTTAGAGTTTGGTCTTAGTTGACTCGTTTTATCGATCGACTGTAGTGGTCATTTAACGAGTTTTAGTCGTGCTTGATTTTTATATACCGAACGAGTTTTGTTCTATTTGGGTCTCGACAATTTTATTCACCTTTGTATTTCATTTATCTTTACTAGTGGATTCAGTCAATGTCCAAATCAAATCCCTAGTTACCTGTGGTCATTTATGACCATTTTTGAGTATTATCTTGTTGAAAAAAAAAAAAACTTAATTAACACATAAACAAGTTTTTCCCCCTAAAAAGAACCGAGCCGGTCGTCTCCGAGTCGACTCGCTAAATCATACGGCAGGCGGAGAATCGCCCTGATAACGGTGGGCGCAGCGTAAGCGTAGCTTCAGGGGCTGCGAGCTTTTCCTACTTCCCATTTCCCTTCTCCTTTCTTTCCTCCGAGAAAGAAATTCCGCGAAAAAGGAAAAAGAAAATGAATATCGCCGCCATGAAAGCTGCTTTCATGAACTCCACGCCCAATTGTATCTACGCCAGGGCTTCCCTCTTTCACTCCACTCCCTTCCTCAATCGCCGACGACGCCGTCATTGGGAATTCGTTAGTCTTCCTCTCTCTCTATACGGAATGCAATTCTCTTTTTGAATGTAAAAATTTGAATGATTTCTGTTTTTTTTTGGAGGTTCCTGTTTAATTTCTGTTCTAGCCATGAAGATTTAAACTTTTACTGAAAATTCGTCGCTTTGTTGCAATTTTGCGAGGAGAAGAGAATACGCTCATTGAAATTCAGGTTTAATTGTATGAGATTGTTAGAAGAGAGATATACTTAAAATTCACATTCATTAGTTTGTTAAAAACAAGTAATTCTAACTTGTGTTTCTTGTGTTTGTGACTAAATCACGAAATGTGGATGGTTGATTGGTGCTGATTGTGTGGACATGATTTTAGCTTTCTGTAAATGTGAAAGTGAAAAGTAATCAATTTGGGAGTTCTGATATGGTATGCAATTAGTGGTATAGATCCTCTTATTTTGTATCTCTTAAAACTTCTCAGCTCTTAATGATCATTGTATTGTTGTGTTTGCTTTTTCACTGAATTTTTTATTTTTTTTATTTTTTGTTTTTTATTTTTACTTATGACACCTTGGAATTTGCTTCCTTTTGTTATCTATCTCTAATAGTTAAAGGAAATATTGTCTGCAGAGAAATTATAATTATTCCAAGAAATACCGGAGGTTTCGAGCAAAACAAGACTTCTTGCGCAATGCCAGTGCTTATGCAGATTTTGTCTTCCGGGTTTGCCTCTATGGTTTTTATATTTTATGATTAGATAGTTGTGAGTATATGGTCGATTTCTTCTTTTGCATGTGTCGAGTGGGATTGGTTGGTCACTTTAGGTCTTTCTATATAGGTAAAGATAAGAAACATTTTGCAAGGATAATGCATTTCATAGACTGCTAGTTTTTCAAACTTTTGCATAGATTTTAATCATAACTTTACTGTGCAGAACTCACGGGAGTATGAATATGATGAAGAGGATCCATCTTCAAGTAGAGGCCCCTCATGGTTTAGAAGGAATTTCTCAACCAATGACTTTAGAAGGGACAGGACTAGCAATAGAGGATGGCAGCGCTGGGGCAGAGGTAAGGATACATTGTAGCACTCATGCTTTTTTAAATACTTCTGAAGTTTGTCTGAACATTGGTTTCTGTTTAGACGACAAACTTTTCTCTGAGCATATCTCAGAAAATGGAAGCTGTACGATTGGGCTTTATTGAGCCGTTTGTCAGAAGACTCTGGCAAAATTTCGGTGTCTCGTAAGTTTTACCTCATGAGCTGTATTATTCTGCAGCTGCTTTAGTTTTTACCAATAATAGCATTATTCTGCAGCTGCTTTAGTTTTTACCAATAATAGCAAGGGATTGTTTGATTTAATTTCCCCCAGCAATCTGTCCATGCTCGAATTCTTGGACCATTTCAGCCTCATTTGAAGTTTCATTAATTCACGCTTTTAAGTTGTTGTCAGGAGGTTTCCGATTTTGTGATGATGATGATGACGATGATGATGATGATTATAATGACACTGATATGGACGCCTTTTTCTGATCCATATTTGGTGGAAACCGATTCTATCATTGGTCGTTTGTTGATGGAGAGAATTCTCGATGGAGCAGCTCCTCAAGATACTCTGGGAGGTCTTGGAATTGGAGGCAGCGGTTTGAAGAAGAGTATGAATCTGAGAATGAAAGTTCACAGTCAGATTTTGCTTCCAATAGGTTGGCCCTTGGACTAAGTGCTTATGGTCCATTAAAACTTGAAGACGTTAAAATTGCGTAAGTTCTCTTACTAGATTCTACTTTTCATTTCTTTACTTTCCCTTGTTATTTGTGTCTGTTTATATATATATATATATATCCTCTTCTTCTTCTTATCTTCTTTTGATTTCTATGAATTTACAACTATAGGTATCGAACATGTGCACTAAAATGGCATCCGGATCGTCATCAAGGCTCTTCCAAGGTGTGTATGCATGTGCTCAAAATACTTCATCTCGGTGCTCTCTCTCTCTCTCTCTCTCTTCTTTCTTCTTTATTTTTAATGGGAATAAGCACCTAATCAAGGGGGACATAGCATGCAAACCTCTCAAATAATATCCCATACACATCCACAAAAAACCAGGCAGAGAAATCACCATTTAGAGACGCAACAGTAGTTATTAAATGAGCACATCCAACAGCATAGAACCAATCTAAGAAACAATAAAATTCGGAGCATCAATTGGGTTCCCCTGCTGTACGTGGACAAATATATCTGCGTACATTTTTGTATGTGTGTATATATCCACAATAATGTAGAAAGATTAAAAGAATGGTTACTCACATTAGAAACTAAAAACAGGCTCTGGCGGAGGAGAAGTTCAAGCTTTGCACTGCAGCATATCAATCTTTATGCGATAAGCTGGCTGTGAATTAAAAGGGTACTACTTTAAAGTTTAAACCTTACATGTTATTGTAAGTTGTAGCTGTTTTATTTCTCATGCTAGTTGATGTAACGCATCCATGAACATTTGTAGTTTAGTTTGAGAATCTTGAGGAGCAATGCCGTGCCGGTTTGATTTTTCAAGATGGGGCACTTTGTGCAATAATCATCCTATATTTCCCGTTATGGTAGTAGCGTGCAGTTTTGCATGACCGGATGAGCGGATGAATTTATCCCCCCTCTTCATTTATAAATTTATATTTATAAAATTATCGAGGATGAGAAAAATCCATTCTTTTTGTTCTGTCTGTCTTTCTCGTTCTTTCTTTTTGTTTTATCTACAATCTACTTTTATCCTGCTGGTTATGCTGAAGACATATGAGCAATCTTATAGCAATCAAAGAGTGCTCTTGGCTGAGATTTTGACGCCTCCTTTATGGGAGAGCCTCCTTCTTTAAAGAAATATATAGAGTAAGGTCTTTACTGATCTATTCTATGAGAAGTCTCTCTTCCTTGTATTGTATGTATTCCCAAAGAAAAGTTGGCTGTGAACCTAGTGCAATAGACCTTCTATTTCTATGAGCAGCTTCTTTACCCCGATTCTTTTCGGGGATTTCAAGCGTTCCTGTTCGATTATCGATCACTGAACGAAATGGTTGCCTGTTTCAGAGCTAGTTTGATGTTGTTGTGCTTCTTAAAAGGATTTCTGATTGTGATTTCACAGACCCTTGTTGCATGTGCTGGTAAACTACCCCGGTGTTTTGTGTGCGTGTTTGTACATACGTTATTATTAATATGTAGTGTTCTTTTCTGTGTTTTATCTTTGAGTAAAATGCTGATACTTTTTTGGGCACCGAAATGTGATGTTTGTTTTTGCAATTTTCCTTTCAACTTTTTTTTGAAAGTTTTTGTGGAAGGATTTCTTGTTGTTTTCTATTGGTGAGATTTCTTCTTGTTTCAATTAAGAGAGAAAAAAAAAATTGCAAATGCAGTCAGAACGACATTCGAGAGAGTGTCTTCAAAAACAATTATGAATGCATTGCGCGAGAAAAGTATGGTAGTTTTTTTTTAATCCTCCAAGTGACAGAAATTCAAACGACAGTGATTTCACAGACGACTGTCGTATTCAGAAATAAACGACATCAGGCTTTTCTAACATAAATGACTTGTTGTTTCTATCAAACCTAATGTAAATTGAAGACTTAGTTTAATTAATAAATTAATGTAAGCGACTACAAATTTTACACGGACAAAGTTAGAAAGACTAGACGACGTCGTTTCTTAATTTTATACGGACAAAGGTAGAAAGACTGGACGACATCGTTTTCCCCAAAGAAACGACACTTAAAAAAAAAAAAAAAAAGAAGAAGATATCAAACTCTTAATAATTACAACAATAGTTTTCAAACCAATATTTATAATTCTAACTATTCTCTTCAACGCGTTAGTGGTTTTGAATTATAGTTTTCACAAAAATTAATTTAAAAAAAAAAAAAAATTCAATTCCAAGATCATCCTTCTAGCAAACGAGCCATCTTTTGAATTGACTAGTACACGCCACCACGGCGTGTAATCCCAAAAAATTCCCGAAACGACTAGAAACTTTTAAAGTATAAACGACATGTCGTTCTGAAACTTTGAAAACAAAAAACAAAAGTATTTTTCGAATATTTCTCCACCAAACGATAAACATATTTCTTATAAAAAAAAAAAAAACAATAAACATATTTTATTTGCCTCTCTCATTTTTCTCCCTCTAGCATTACACACAGTACAAATAAATAATCGATTAACTTAAAAATACTGGAATCATAAATTATCCACAAAAACTAAAAATTAGATCATAAGTAAACATCATCAAGAATTCAAAGCAATGCCCAATTGCAAGCAAGGGCTTAGACAGAAAATCCAACCGTCTGTATAAGCTTGGAATCACGGCTGAATCATAACTCGGAAGCTCTCACAAACTCGGCGGGTCAATTGGGTCCAAAGGAACGAGACGACCATTTGTTTGGTGTTGGCGAAAAAAGCAACTTAAATTCTTGTGAAAAAAATCTTGGCAAAGTTTGTATGAAATAGAATAATGCTGAAAGTAATTCAGATTCTGGGTTGTTCTTCTTCGGGGTTCGTTTCCCACAGCTGGAAACCCCACAGCAACACTCGTACTAGATTCTCCTTCGTAAGACAGACATTGCTCACGAGTTCTTCTACTTCTCCTCCTTTTCTCCTGAGCGTGTCTGCCACGCGCCGGAATCTTTGCTTCAGGGCATTTCGTGCCCTTTCCGACTCAAACCCACGAGACCGTTCTTCCTCTTCTTCGTCAGTATCAGTTAAGTCTGCTGTGAGTCTCTCTCTCTGTGTGGTTAAATTTCTGATTTTTTTTTTTTATTTTCTTGCTTTTCTTTTTCATATAATTTGGTTGGTGTTTCAGGGCAATGTTTTGAAGGTCAATTTTTGCCAATGGTGTGGTGGCCCAACGAAGCATGATGTGCCTGAAGGAGAGGAGAAGACTAGAGCAATTTGTACCGTTTGTGGCAAAATCACCTATCAGAACCCAAAAATGGTAAGCAATATATATGTGAATATATATGTATGTGGGTTTATGTATTAGTTTATTTTGTTGTAGATGAATTAGTGATGTCCTTGTCTTTCTTGGGCAGTTTTTATTGTTTTAAAGCCAATGATTGTACTTGCTATTAAAGTCCCAGAAGATGGTGAAAATCATGTGTAACAGATACATTAAGTTCTTTAACCAAGTTTTGGTCTAGGATTTAGTGGAGTCAAGTAGGGTTGAAGAATGCATGGCTTTCATTCCAATGATGAAATTAGAGATTTTGAATCTAGTTGTAACTTGGGACAACCCCAATTTAAATCACCCCTCAAACAATTCCAATTTAAATTCCTCCTAATGTGGAGCGATTAGAGGAGGAGAATCCAAAGCAATGACCAGGGAAAGGTCCTTTCTTTGCTTTCCTTTTTCCTCCCATCAGTTACATATATCTCATTCCCTCTTTCCAGCTGAAATTTAAAGAATTTACTGGATCTACCAATCTGTAGAATCGTTTCTTTAGTATATGTCTTTTTTTTTCCCCTCTAAGTTTGGCTCTCTCAAGTTTTAAATTTTGAATGTAGTTCTCACCTTTTCGCAACTTGTAGTTGTATTCTTTCTAAATGTGCTACGTAAGTTACGAAATGTGATTTCAGAAGGACGATTGATAATAGATATTAGAAATGAGGGTGAAGGGTTAATAGGTATCATATCATATGCTTAACGGTGGATGATTCCGTTTTACTCTTTATTTCAGTCCTAAGTCTGATTTGTGCAGATAATAGCGTAATCAATATTTGTTGACTGATACTTACAGGTTGTGGGTTGTCTTATTGAGCATGACAACAAGGTCCTACTTTGCAAGAGGAAGATCCAACCATCTTATGGTCTTTGGTATGTCCGTACATTGATAGACTTTCTATAGGGGAATAATCAATGGGAGAATATATGATTTTTGGTTGCTAACACCGTCTAGTTCAGTATAGCTTTTAGTAGTCCTGAACGTCCCTGTGATTCTGATTGTTTCACGTCATTGAAAAGGACTCTTCCTGCGGGTTACATGGAAATAGGAGAATCAGCTGCAGAAGGGGCAATGAGGGAGACCTGGGAGGAAGCATGTGCAGAAGTGGAAATGCTATCGCCTTTTGCCCAGTTGGACATCCCTCTAATTGGCCAGGTGTGGGAGAAAGAAATTCTCTTTATTTATTTCTTATTCCTCTGTGATTTCCTGTTCACGTGTTGAAGATGTTTATGCCTGTATTTTTGCGCTCTTATTTATCGAGCAGACTTATATAATCTTCTTGGCAAAGTTGAAGAAACCACAGTTTGCACCTGGTCCAGAATCATCAGAATGCCAGCTTTTTGCACTCGATGATATACCGTTTAATTCTCTTGCATTTTCGTCTATGTTGGTTACCTTAAATTTGGTATGGGATTTGTTTCGAGAGCTGAAATGTGTGAAATTTAATCCTGTTAGTTACCATCAGATAGACATACATAGCTCATGGCGTTATGTGTTTTTTTGTGGCTGCAGTATGTCCAAGATGTTAAGGCTGGAAAACTCAACTTTCACTACGGTACCATTAACAAAAGGTAATTTTAATTATTTATGTCTTAATCATTGAAAAAGGTCCAAGATCTTAGGGCTGGAACAGTCAACTTTCTATTTTTATGTTTTAATGCATATCAACTTGAAGATAAAGCATTTAAGCTTAATAAATGGGCTTGTCTTGACTATTTGGGGTCGGCTTTTTGGTTATTCTGATATAATATCTAAACTTTTCCTACTCTTGGAAATGAAAACATTACTGAAAAAGTCTATTCTAAATGGAAGTTGCAACGTAAAATCTGCCCGAATGTTTTGGGGCAGGTGCTCTGGATGTAGAAAAGTGGTATTTGTATTTGTAGAACGTTGAATGTTAAAAATGTTCTTGATACCATAATTTCTTTTCTTTTTTTTTTCTGTAAAAGAAAGAAAAGCCATAAAAAAAAAGAAGGAATTTCTTTGTGATTCATTTTGTTGACACTAGAAAGTGCAAGGTGAAATAAAATAAAAAATCTCTACTTTTATTCTTTTGCAGTTGTCTGAGCTTTTAACCAAATCAACGGATTTTATTCATGACAATTACCTATATGTTCTCCTAGCTTCCAATTTTCTAAAACTAATAATTGGATATATCTAAAATATGATGCTTGGTTACGAGGAGGAAAAAGAAAAAGGAGGGTTTAGGTTTTTGTTTTCAAACGCGGAGAATCGTAGTCATTTATGTAGTTTTGGTTGCATGAGTTTGAGAATTAATGGAGCTGAGAATTTATGTTGGAAACTTCAAGCTTCTATCTACAATGCTATTGTTCAGTCAAAACTTTTTTAATGGGTTTGTTGAGTTTTATAACATCATTTCTGCTTAATGCTTATTCACTTCATGTTGATTGATTTTGCTAACATCACTAATGGCTTTGTACTCTTCTCATTTTTGTTGTCAGGCCTGGGACAAGTCCGTCTGATATTCACGCCTTTACTCTTGATTATCACCTGCAATCCTGACTAGATGGTAATTCTCTTTCTTATCATGTAAAGTAGCATAAGGGGAATGAAGAATGATGTCTCGATAAGGATTGCGATCTTTTCGCTCTTCTTTTAAGAAATTTCTTTACTTTCTCTTCCAACCTAGAAGTTGATGTTCTAATTAGAAAAATAAGCATAAATCATACTTTTTTCCTTTGGGTTTTGCCAACTTTTAACAAGGCATCTTCTCTGCGGTCTACTCACAGGAAGATTTAGGCCTTTGGGTTTTACCAAATAAAGCTTTTAACGAGACGTCTTCGGTCTTCTTACACGAAGATTTACTGCTTTAGACCTTGCACTCCCCATGTTGGCTCTTACGGAGCCTTTCGGTTTACAGTACGTTGCCTTTTATTTTGTTTTTGTCGTGGATATTCATTCTGTAAAACATTATGGCCTGATTTTTGTTCCTTCAAAGCTTCTAACTTTGAAATTTTATTTTTCATTTAATGAAGTTAATGACCTGGGTAGAAAACAGGTTGTTCGCTGGTGCTAACATTGTTTTTTTTTTTTTTTTTTTTAAATTTTCTTCTACGGAGCCCAACAATCTTTGAAAGGCAGGAAACTATGATTTTTGTTACGTAGGTGCCCTTGAGGAGGTTCGAACCCTAGACCTTGTAGAAGCAAATCACATGTCTGACCATACATTGTTGGGATGTGAATCTTTTCCTAACATGTATAAATGCTTCTTTTTTTCATTTTTTTTTCAAAGATCTCATCGTAAAATCACATTCTAGCTACTCATAGCTCATTTGGGAAAATAGTTCGAACCAAAGGTTTAAACCTAAAACACTATAGCCATTTAAATTTTGTGAGAGAAACACCATAGAAATGTAGTTTTACTCAACATTTTGCTTCCAACCATGTTATTCTAGTTATTCTAGCTGGTTTATACTTTTATGTTATTCCAGCTGCAGAATGCAGTTGTGCATGAAAAATTGGAACTAAAGCTTGAAAGAAAGTTGGTGAAGCTGTTGAAAGTACTTCTACCGAGAGGACGAACTAGCCAATGTATTGGTCCAAGTCTGGAATGTGGAAGCCATTGGAATTTGGATTGCTTTCTACCCAGAATCTGATATACAAGACAAGGCAGCTTGATCAAATTCAATCAGCCATTTAATGATCATTTTTCTGTGTTACTTTCCTCTTGGAAGGGTAAGACCAAGTTGTTTCTGAGGATTGGGATGAGATGTAAGTCATGAACAAGGATTGAGATGATTGATAAAAAAATTCATTGCAAATAAAGTTTTTTGTTATTCTTTTTCCTAAAGATTTCCTTTATTAATCCGCTGAAATAGGCTGTCTCTTAGAATTTACTTAAAAAATAAAAAAATAAAAAAAAAAATAAAAGGACGAGGATGCTATGTTACTTAACCAAGCGTATATGTGTGTATATATTTTCTTAAAAGAGAGAGGTAAAAAAAAACCCTCCAAGGGAGTTTATGGGAGGATATGAAAGAAAAAAAAAAAAAAAACCCTATTTGTAAAACAATTTTCAATCTTTAAATCATCATAATTTTATCATTTTAAGATACATATGACAATTTATGGAATTTAATAATTATTTGATGGCTCAAATGGTTCCGATCATACCAACCATAGTTCTCTTAAACTATATTTTATCAATTGAATTCTAGGGTGTTTGAGGACACTGCTTTTTACTAATAGTTTGAACTAATGTTAATTAAAACTATTACAGGAGAGAATTTTATAATGTAGTTTATTTTTTCTTGATGTTATAATATGATAGAGTTTTATATTGTAGCAATCAAAACTTTTAGTTGAAATTGAAAATGCTAAACACCTTATAATTGATGTCTAACTTATCAAATATCTCAAAATAAGTCCTAGATCTATCAAATTATTCCAAATTAGTCGGTCCAACTATTAATGACTTCATAGATAAATGAGACTAACCCTAAACATTAATAATTATATATATATCTAGGTTTTATAAAGTTTCTTCTCAATAATTTATTAAGAACATGACAAATTCTGACCATTTGAGCTGATAGCTCTTAATTAGGAGTTGGTTCACATCATAAGGTAGACAAATGATCCAATTATCTTTGTTGAATTACAATAGAAGACTTTATATCAGATGTCATATTTTAAGATTTATTCTTTATAAATATTATATATGTTTATTTATAACACAACTTAACATATAATACGAATGATAAATATAGTATAACTTTTTTCTAAGTATGATATGAATAGACACAACTTTTAAACGATAGCATAACATGTAATTTTCGACTAATAACTTATAAATATTCTATACATGTCTTTTTAAAGTAATTATTATATAATTATATAATATAAAATATGATATTATTATAATAATTACCATATGTAATTAAAAATATTTTTAAGATATGAATTGTGTCAATTTTATTTCATAACAATAATTTCATCATTGTATTATTTTTTTGGCACTTTATTTCCTTTAACTTTTTTTTTTTTTTGGACCTTTTTTCCATCGTCATTATTCAAAACGAGGGAAAAATCCCCACACTCCTTTCTTGACTTTGCAGTTTCCAGTCTTCTCTCTCCTTCCTCTTCTCTCTCTAGCTTCTGTTTACGGCCATAGATTCGTATATTATATTTTCTTGGGAATTAGGGTTCACAAACATGAATCTCTGAAACTGAAATCTGATCGGTACTGATCGGAGTTTGAGCTCTTGGTTCCTGAAAGTTTGGAATCTGGTGGAGAGTACGGTTGTTTGGGGTGGAAGAAAATGGAGAAGAAAGACTCCTTCAACTTCTGCGCCAAGCCAGATTCCGAGCTCCAGAGCTCCTTCAATGGCGATTTCGCCCTCGGAGTTAGCGATCGGAGATTCGCCTTTTCTCGCCAAGCTTCGTTCCAGCAATACCACCACGAGCGTCGCTCGCCGATCTCGAACGGCCTGAACGAAATCTCCGCTAGGCCTTTCCTTTCGCGGACAGTCTCCAGCATCGATATCCCTCCGGAGAGTTACGCAGACGAAGGAAATGTGAAATTTTTCGGCGAGCGGGAAGTTTCCGGAGAGAAATTCTCGGTTTTGTTGCTTGTGGCTTCCTTGTTTCGAATCATGAGGTCCGGGAATCGGTATATGAAGAGGCTTTTCGTGATGATTTCGCTTAATGTGGCGTATTCAACTGCTGAATTGTGTATTGGCCTTTTGACGGGTCGTGTAGGTGTGAAATTCGCAATTCTTTTCTAGTTGACCTCTCTGTTTTTTTTTTTATTTTATTTTATTTTTTTATTGATGGATTTTGTTGCTTTTTGTGGGCTTTACATTATATATATATTAGGTTTGGTGTCCGATGCATTTCATTTAACTTTCGGCTGTGGCCTCCTGACGTTCTCATTGTTTGCCATGGCTGCCTCTCGAGGAAAGCCTGATGGAATTTACACTTATGGGTGAGATTAATCATTCATGAATAGTTAAATCCTTGTTGGGTTGGCTAAAGGAACGTTCTTTTTGTATCATTTCGTTGAACAACAAATTGGGGTTTAATAGTGATTTGATTGTTCTTGATTTCAGGTATAAGCGGCTTGAGGTTTTGTCTGCATTCACCAATGCTGTAAGTATTTCACGTTTTCTCTAGGATCTGCATTACCTTTCCCAATATGTTGAGAATCCTGCGCTATGCTTATGAAAATGTCAACTATTATCTTCAATAACCACTGTTTAATTTGTGTGATTTGGACGTAGATACTTCCATTAAGTTCTTGCTAATTGAGAAGAAAATAAATCATAGTTTTGGTAGGCATTATGTCACATTTCGAGGTGCAATCATAGGTATTTCTTGTCTAAAATTGGTGATCACTTTCAAATGGTTAAATATCTGGTTTTAGGACAAAGTGTAAATCATACTCAGCGAGCAACTAGCAATGGTAATAGGTTCTACATCAACATGTTGCACAACCTACTTGTAATAAGTTCTTTCTTATTTTAAGATGAACGAAATTTCTTGTCTCATTCTGTGTATAAAAGAAATTCTTTTTACTGATAAATAGTAATATTTTTTTGTCTGTGTTTGTTGTTTCTTTAGGGCTAATATATGAACTTGTTGGATTCTTCTGTGTGTAGACAGCTGTTTCTTTTGTTTATGTCATTCTCTCTAGCAGTGGAAGCGCTTCATGCATTCATAGAAGATGAATCTGAACACAAGTAAGTTGGCCATACTAACCCTCCAAGGGTCTTTATCTTGATTATGCTAAGGACTTTTTTTAATTCTTTACTTTTACCGCTCACATGGTCAGATGAGCTGGTTCTCACTGTCCTCTTTTCTTTCATTGTTCTTCTTTGGAATGATTTCATTTTTCTGTCATTCGTAGTTCGTTATTAGTTATTGGTTGTTTTTGAGGCGTGGAAACATGTTCAGAGCCTTCTTTTTCGTTTCATTGACAGATATGGAAACTTAGGTCATGTAAACATTTTGGTAAACAACATAATGCTAAAGTGCTTTTGTACTGCATGTTTGTGCTATACTCTCTGTTTAATTAGCATGCTGTTTGGTTATTTGCATGTACAATTTTCAGTAGGACTTTTAAAAGTCTTATATTTTAGTCAGTCTACGGTCTAGTTTAGTTGTGCAATGTGAGTGAGTTTTAGCTCTGAAATATTTTATCTGTACATAGAAGTAGTGGTTAGTTTCTGAATAAGGTGAAGAGGATTTGTTTCTTTTGCTAGAAAGGTGTATCTTTATCTTGAAGTTTGTAATGGTCCATTTTGTTCTTTTGTTCTTTTTTCATGCAAGTATTTTGTCTGCTGCTTATTGTTATTCAATTTGTAGGCATTACTTGATTGTTTCGGCAGTGACGAATCTGCTGGTGAATCTTATTGGTGTTTGGTTCTTCAGGAATTATGCGCGTATAAATCTTAGTAAGTTCCTCAGACAGCATGACATGTTTTGTTTTTCTTATGTTCTTAATCTTTTTTCAGTTGTTTTAATTCAGTGAGATGCCAATCTGGTCCATAGTCTGTACCTTCTTTTCTTCTTTTCCACATGTTTTGTTGAATGGCTTACTTGTGGGTTCAAGTAAGATATAAATTATATATTTATGTATTCTTTCCTCAAAACTCTCAAAGTTAGACGTACCTGGGCCTGTATATTCATACCTTTACCACCTAAGCCAATGCCAATAGTTGCGGCTGAAATCTAGTTCCTGAGTAACGTCAGAAATCAATTTAATCTAGTGCCCTCCCATGCGTGGAACTCATCGGATCCAGATAGTAATGGGTATCTTGTTGTCCATTTCTGGGCATTTACTTTTTGTTTGCCTGCCCTCATTTTCGTTCAAGTTATCCCCCTTACCAACCAACCAAACCCTTCCTATGTCTTGCATCTTATGTTAAGGACGTTGGTTTTCTTATCTCTCTTATGTATGTTTTGCAGCATACAGAAAGGCTGAAGATATGAACTATCACTCAGTTTGCCTGCATGTTCTAGCAGATTCCATTCGCAGGTATGATATTGTCCCTTGGGTCCTTCTCTCTCTCTCTCTCAACCCCCCCTCCTTTCGATTAATTTATGCTCGCACAGATTCATCTGAATTTGGTTTGTGTCAATTTTCTCAGTGCAGGTTTGATATTGGCATCCTGGTTATTATCTATGGGGTAATTTCTGTTTCATCTGCAGTCTCAACATCTTTTTATTTTCCTCCCTCATATTTTACCTTTATTTGCAGGGTTCAAAATGCAGAAGTTTTGTGTGTTGGTCTAGTTTCTGTGGCAGTTTTTATGCTTGTCATGCCACTCTTCAGAGCAACTGGTGGTATCTTGCTTCAAATGGCGCCACCAAGCATCCCACCTTCAGCATTAAGTAAATGCTGGAGACAGGTAATAAATTTGTTCTTTGATGTAATCCTATACTAATAAGTTTTATCTTCTTTTCTTTTAGTTACAGTTTTTGATTTATTTTTGTTTAATGTAATTCTTGATATTCTGGTTTAGATTACTTCCCATGAAGACGTGTCTGAAGTTAATGAAGCTCGGTTTTGGGAATTGGTTCCGGGTCATGTTGTTGGCTCACTCTCAATACAGGTGACCTAATTTTAAAATATCGATTGCATGTCTTCCATGATAATGCATTCTTCATCTGGATTATTGCCCGCAGAATTATACATTCGTCGTCTTGCAGAACTAATTGCAGAATTATTTATGCATTCTTCATCTTGATTATTATTCCCGTTAATGATTTGTTAGTTTGTTCTTGAAACGCTTAAAAGGAAAATTGATGGCTGATTTTGATAACTAATGCTTTGTAGGCAAAAAAAGAGATGGATGATCGACCAATTCTCCAATATGTGCATGGTTTGTACCATGAATTGGGCATACATGATTTGACGGTGCAAGTTGACGGCGTCTGAGTTTTTTTTCCCTCGTTCGTAAGAACAGTTATTAATTTATTTATGGCATAAATGTTTTTTTTTTAATAGTATTTATAATGAGAAAGGATCTGGTCTAGAAAGTAGAAATTTTGACTTTGTCATCACCTGGCGTGGTATTTTCCGGTAAGAGAGATTGTAACATGCTCAACGGTATTTGTAAAAACAATACACACATAATATTCAACAAGTGATTGAGAAATTTACGCCAGGCGTGTGTATTTATTGTACAATATCATTTCTGATGTTAAAGAAACTTGAGTTAATTGTTACTACCTTTGTCTATGATCTTTTTTATTTACTAAAGGTGCCTCGTGTGTATGTGATCTTTTGGTACCTTATAGTCGTATTGGAAAAAAATCCTTACCCTATAGTCGTATTGGAAAAAAATCCTTACCGTTTCTTATCATCTTTTCTTCTTCTAAGGCGACTATCCATTTTATGAGTATTTTACATTGTAGCTTATGAGAGCTTTATACTGTTTGTAGTTCAAAATCTTCCAAACGCTCTATGCATATATGCACAAAATGCAAAACAAAATTGGGCTAGATAGCGATAGAAATGCAGTTGTAGAAAAATTACTTGGACAGTTCTACGAATTTTGAAACACAGTAAAATTTTTTTTGCGTTCGGTATGGAAACTAGTGGTGTTAAATGTCATGAATTCTGGCAACCGAGTAACCAGATCTACTCAGAAATCCCTCGTGTGAAGAAGCCTAATTATATATTATAGAAGCACAAAACAAACTAGAAGCTGGGCATCGTTGTATTGACCAAGGAACAAGCATCCATTTATCGGTCACCAACAGCGTGGTTGTTTGTCAATGTTTCAAAACTTGGATAATTTTCTTTTTTTTTTTTTTTTTTCAAATGAGAAACGTCGATCATTTTAGATATAAACTCAGCAAAACTTCTATGTTATGCACTGTCGTATCCAACATTTGAGCACCAGATCACGGCAAATCTTTTATATATATATATATATAATGTGTACGGTCCACACCCTCCAAAGGTGCAGACTGTCCGCATCAATGTCACATTTCTTTATAGGCAACGTAACATTTTATAAAATAGTAAAAATATGTTATATTAAATATAATAGTAAGCTTTGAACATTTAATATTTCACATACTTTGTTTTAAAAAAAATGTATATCAATTCTTTAACGTAGAGATATCAAATAAAATAAAGTGTGAAAAATTTGAAACAATTATTTTTTTTTTAGAAAAATTACGACTCTATCTACAAACCATAGTTTGGACTAAAGATTTCAATATAAAAAAGTATGTTTGAACAATCAGTTCAAATTGAAATTTTCAATTCAAACTTATTTTGAATATATATTTAATTTTTTTTTTAATTTGGTGTCTCACACCAAGAATATGATATACATAATCTTTTAGAACAAAACATAAGATAATTTTAGATATACAAAAACTTAATATTATATCCAATATAAAATATTGCCTATGGTAAAATGTTTCGTTGGTTAATGCGGACGGTCCGTAGGCATGCCCATACCAAAGGGGTCCTTTTTTTTTTTTTTTTTTTTAAAGAATACATTACGTATTTTGAGATTTGAAACACGTGGCAAACTAGTGATAACAGCATGCGGTTGTCAACGATTGATTGGTCAACGCGCGGGCTTTTGCAGACTGCCTTACCTGTTCTAGCCGGAGGTTTTGCCACCGCATATGGTGCATTTTAGTGATTTTATGGAAGACGTTAGGGCGTAATAGTCATTCTATAAATGTTCTAGATGTTGAAAATAATTTTTTTGTCAGACAATTTAGCATAGGGTGCGGCGTGGGATCAAGTAAAGGAACGAAGGAAACTCTATGTTGTTACGCCCTGTAACGCCCTACAACAGTGGGGTTAACAATTTTTATTAAATAAAATAAAGATTAAAAATTAAATACAAATCGTTAAAGTAATTTGTCTGAGACTTAAATAAAAACTCTTAAATTAAAATAAAAACATAATCAAATAAATAAACCACAGTTTAATGTAGCACCTTAAATTTTAATAATATACAACTGTCATCATCATCATTTCAACCCTCATCAAATCTTAATACAGTCACAGAAAGTAACAATAGATGCTTACATTATCATGAAGATCATTCTTTGCATTCAAAGCAATCTCAACGTAATATAGCTACATAGCTTCTCCAACTATTTTTCTTGTAGCCACCTCTCACTTAGTGAGTCCTGAAAAGATAAATATAACAGGGATGAACGACAACATGCTCAGTAGGGAAAACCATTACTCACCTTAAGGTTTTATTCTTACCACATTAAACCTGCATGGTTAGTTAGTTTTCATCATATACCAGATTATGATATTTATTATGATCATATTCCGTGGATACCATAGTTATTCATTACCAAGTTTCATACATATACATATATACAATATTCACATTCATCATTATTCCTAGGTATCCACATTACATAAAGTATTACTCAATTTATTGAAACCCAAATGGGCGTGCTTGGCCACCCTCCAAACATTCCGAGGGTATTCCGATGAGGGGACATCAAGCTCCGAGTCCTCACCAAGTCGATTCCTGTACAGTGCGTTCTGGGACTTT
>CAMOHE010026562.1:0-13509 GCA_946598075.1 Artocarpus hirsutus
GCTTTATCCTATAAAATCTCGGGTGGAAAATAAAAGATTCGCGTGATTTTTTATTTCGGCAGTTCGGCCTGCCGATCAGGCAAGTTCGGCCTGCCTATGAAAAAGTTCGGCCTGCCTATGCGCGAATTAAAAATCGCGCATTTTCGCGCGTTTTTACGCGTATCTTATCCGATATAGACCCGAATTTGGTTCTGTTTCAAATTTTGGAGACCTTATCTGATAAGGAATGACCCTAGACCCAACCTCTATAAATAGGAAGTGAGTCTAATGAGTTATTCAAGAGATCAAAAAGAGAGATCAATAGAGAGATTAAGAGTGATACTCTAGTGGTGAGAATCTGAAACTCCCTGAGAGCTCTTGTTCACAAATCACGAACACTAGCTTTGGGTTCTCTCAATTGATTGGAAGGAGAGTCACCTTGAGGAAGAGCTGTACGTGTGAGCCCACACTCACTCCGATCGTGGATAGAGAATAGCAAAGAAGACCAGTTGGTTGAGGCTCTTCTGGAACGTTACTTCTCTACACTGTTTTCGGGAGCTTTTTGACGAGTAAGAGGTTAGTAAGATCGGGTTAATTTATACATATAGCATGTCAAACTTATGTTTTGGAAAATACTCTGATTTAAAATTTTTAAAATTCCGCTGCGTATTATTTTTCCAACATATATCTAACTCAACTACTCATGCTTTTGTCCTCCATTTTATCATTTTTTTTCTTGCAAACTCTACCAATTATCATCTAATTAAAAGCAAAAGAAGACCTCAAAAAAGAAAAAAGGAATTACATGTTGAAATTGCTTAGGGTTAAATTTTGTTTCAGCCCTTCGATTGTTGTCTTGGTCTTTCGTATATTATGTAACATCTTTTTTTAAAAATTTTTTGAATAATTCTGGTTAGGTTATACCCTAAGCTCACCTTCACTGCTCATCTTTGACATCTGTTGCTGTCCTCAAGACGGCGCTCATTTTACAGCCTCGTCCTCTAGCGTCCACCACTTTCGCTCTGTCGTTACACGAACCTTTAGCATGTAAACAGCAACCCAAGAAAACCTCCAGCGGCCCTCCAAAGTAGGTGTTCAAGCAGAGGAAAATCTCCTTATTACGGCAAAAGAAAGGCCTCGGGTGACAAAGAATAACCAAAACTATTTTGGGGTTGCTCAAGGACTCCTTCTTCTCCTCCAGTGGTTCAAATACGGTACTTATCATTTTTTCCTTCAACGATTGTCATATTTGAGAAGCACGGTTGTGTTATCGGTGCAGTGATTTGGGGTTGTTGTTGATGTCTTACCCTCACACTGTTTTATATATATCTTTGTTCTCATATACTCACTGTTCTCATTGTTCAAGTTTGTTCATCCCTCATGTTGAAGGCCGTTTTCATTTGTCACTTCTTTTTTTCTTTTTTGGGCCGCTTCTATGCATTTGCATGATCTTAGGTATTAAGCCTTATTGTTGCATTGGTTGTCATTTCTGTTACGATTTGCCCTTCTTGCTGCTTGTTGATATGTATGCTCAGTTTGGTGATCTGCCACCAATTTCTTGTTTTCATTGCCATTTTTGTAAAGAATGATGGGGTTTCTCAGCATTATGGTTCTTTTGTCGAAATTTGGTATTGTTGTATATTGCATACGTGTACAGATAGAAGTAATACACGATATCTTGTACAACAAACAAGGATGTTCATGTTCTACCAGTGGTTCTGTAAAATAATTTAGCTACTCTATCATGAAAGTTGTTTAGGCAACTTTGATAACTCTTCGGTGTCATAGTCTTGCATACATGTTAATAGTGTGGTCAGTTCTGAGAAATTTGTCAATCTCATTATTGAATGTGGTTTTGTTTCGTTCATTTTCATTAATCAAATTTTGTACAATTGGCAGCATGTTATACTGAAATCAAATTATACTGACCTCAAATTTCTATAAGTAAACTCAAATGAAGTAAATATATATGACCTGAATTAAGCTCAACCTCAATTAATATGTTTTCTTTTTCATCTTCATTTTGGTTAAGGAAATTTTGTAGAATTGATAGATGAATGTGGTCTAGAGAAACGAATTGCACTTCCCTTGGTTCTTTTCTTTGCCGTTGTTCATACCCCCTTTAATTTATGTTGCATTTCTTGGCTTTTGTTGTTGTTCTTTCTTAGTTGGTTAGAATGATCGCTATGTTCCGATTAGGCATTCTTTGCTTCCTTATGTTTGTGAATCCTTCTTGTACACATTTTCTTTCTTGGTGCCATGTTTTGTCCCTCAGCTCAGTTTGGTGGTCTCCCTTATCCTCACCATTATCCCAACTTCTGCCCTTTTTTTGAAATTTCCTGCCACATAATGGTTTTGTTGTCCGTTATATAGGTAAGGATAACAGGCAATGATGAATGTTGGCAATTTGAGTTAAATTGTTTGCTGCTTGTTAGATGTAGCCGTTGGCATTGTGTTGCCAGTTTAACCTTGGTCTATAGGTCGGTGTTCTTGAACTCCGTTCTAAAACACTTTGCCTCTTTGGTGTTCAACATATTTCTATATGACTAATGAAGTTTACCCTAGTAGCATTTGGTGCCAACGATGATGTTATCTTCGCGCTCAAACAATTTGTGCTCATTGTTAACCTACTGATCTTATTTTTGTTCCTTCATTGGTTGTTTTTTCTTTTCTTTTGTAAGCTTGCAAGATTTTACCTCAAATAATCTATTACAACTTGTTGTATGCGGTAAAATTTATGTGTTATTATATAAAAGGAAATGCCGAGGAACAAGCAAGACTCCATTGCTTGGACAACGGAGAGGATCGAATTATTAATTGGTCTCCTTCAAGACCATGTGAAGCAAACTCGAGAGTGTAAATTAAATAAGAAGTTGTGTGAGACGTGAGTAGTGTACTTGACAACCCAATTCAATTATCCTACAACAGCAACCTAAGTTAAACATAAGAAAGAAAATCTACAGAAAGAATGGGAATTTCTTAAGACTTTAGATGGTGCAACAAGGTTAGGGGTCAACCCTAAGAGTGGTAAGTTTGATTTCTCCACAGAGTATTGTCTCAAACTGATGAAGGTACAAAGAGCGTTATATGTATGCTGGTGGATAGTTTAGATACAAAAATTCATAATATGACGTATGGTTTAACCTTTTTTTGTCTAAATGTGGTTTGCTATGTAGACTGATCCAAGAGTGGCAAGGTACCTTAGTAAAGATGGATATCGTCGTTTAAGACTTTTTTCTTGTTCCATTACTTCGAGATCGCTCGCCTCCGGTACTGCTTCATTGCATGCACCGATAGTAGGGCAATTTTCTGAGGATGAAGACCATACCGAGACACCTATGCAAGAACAACACCACATTGATAATGTGGTGAATGATGTTAGAAGTCGAATGAATCGATTGCGTACAATGTCTTCGAATGGCGCTGGAGGAATTTGCGAAAGCTTGCAAAGTGTTGCGAAGGACAAAAGGAAGATGAAGGGCACTGACGAAGAGGAAGATTGGCTGAAGGTTATGGCATAGGCCATTGTGGAATAAAAAACGAAGTCCAATGCGCAATTCGCCAAGTGCATCTACATTCTTACAGATATGGGCTACACTGGACGTGAAAAACTAAGGTTACAAATGGTATTGAAAGATGACATTGGTTTGCAGACGATGTTTCTGGAGAACGATAATGAGCAGGATCGTAAACTATTAATCGAAGATATGTCAAAGTGAATTTTCATGCGTATAATCCTGTTGTGTTTAATTTTTATTATTTGTGTCGTATTATGGGACAATGTTTGATGTTTCTCATGTATTTGTGCTTTGGACACTTGACATATGTATTGTAGAGGGTAATACTATTTTTACTTGTTTTGATATTGTTAGCCTGGTACTTGCATTTGCTTGTTCGTACATAGTCTTGCAGTTGACTATTGCCAAAAGTTATATGTGCTTATATTGTTTTGCTTATTGTTATTAATTTGGAGATAACATTTCAAATGTTTTCCTGTAATTTTTTTACAACGCTAGTTGTCCATGATGGATACTAGATGTTGTAGCTCAACAATGTCAAATAATGCAGAAGGTGGGCTTGGTATAGAAGATGATGATTTGTCTGTACTCGTAATTGCTTATCTTTAGCAACAACAGCGCCCTAATAGGTGTCATCCCCGTCTAATGCATGCGTCAATATTAAGTGAAAGAATGAAGATGTGGGAATTACTTAACGGTCATGAAAGATCATTGTATAGCAAAGTGAGAATGACATGCAATCAATTTTTAGTATTAAGTTAGATCTTAGAAGAACAGACAATCTTGCGGCCTTCCCTTAAGGTCAGTATAAGTAAGAAACTTATGATATTCTTGCATATTGTGTACCATGCCATATCGAACCACGAAGCATAGGATCATTGGCAACACTTAGGGGGAAACAATATCTCGATGCTTCTTGGAGGTTTTATCGGCAATATGCTCATTACGTTATCGATTCATTATACCCCCAAACTATAATAGAGCACCGAAGCTGATTCGAGACAATTGAGAGAAGTACTCAAATTATTTTGTTGTAAGTGTGAACACTTTTTACATTCCTTTTTACTATAACAAATTTGGAAAATGGTTGAAATCATTGTTTTGCTTTAGTCATGTGTAGATGCAATTGATGGCACACATGTTCCATGTGTACTGCCATCATCTGAGCAAGCAAAATATTGTAATCAAAAGGGGATCTTGTCATTTAACATGTTGGTAGCATGCTCATTCGATATGCAGTTTACATACATGTTGTCTGGATGGGAGGAATCCGTACACGATTCACGTGTCTTGCAAGATGCGATATAAAATCATGCTTTTCCAATTCCACCAGAAGGTATTGTACAGTGTAATGTTGTTGACAATATTGAGATTTTATGCATACATGATAGTCAATTTTTTCTTACAACACATTTGATATGTTGTTTGTAGGGAGGTACTATTTAGCAGATTCAGGTTATGCAGCTCGAAGCTATATGCTTACACCGTACCGACAAACAAGGTATCATTTGCAAGAATATATGAAATGCGGCGTGGTTTTTAATTCACCAAAAGAGCACTTTAACTTTAAGCATTCATCACTAAAGAATTGCATCGAACGATTCGACGATGATGGTCGTGATGACATCGACGAAATCCTGGATGACTATGCATCTACAAATAAACGCCGAGGTGGAGAGATGATGCAAGCATATTAGAATGCTTTGGCCCAACGAATGTGGGAAGATCGCCGAAGGCAACGATTGCGATGGTAGACTTGAAAGTGTAAATAATCCATCAACTAATAAACTTTGGTTTGACCTTGGAACATATTTAAAAAACAATTTCTCGTTTACAAATATCCATACTTTTGCATTTGTGAAGACTTTGTTTTTCTCCTATTCAAAGGTTTTTTTTAGTTAATTAAAGTACCACATGTATCAATGATTATGAAAAAAGAAATTGAAAACAAATTATTTCACAAAAAGTTAAAAATTAAAAAAAAAACAAATTAATCAACTTATTTTTTTAGCCAAAAGAAATTTTCTAACTTTATAATAACTAAAAAAAGAAAAGCACAAAAAAAATTAAAATTGTGGTTCTAACTACAAAACATCCAAACATTAGTTTTAAACGTGGTTCACACCAAAAAATTTATAACATTACCAACACTAGTTACAACTACAATTATAGTTTCAACTATAAAATTAATTTTAATCATAAAAATAGTTACAACTAATCAGCATTTACATTACCCTCCCAAACACCCTCTGAATCTAAAATGCAAAATATCTAAAACCTAATAATCTGTAAATCTAAAATACAGTAAAAGGTACAACAAGTCTAAAAATACAAGTCCAATACCTACGCGAAAACTGCTGAAAGCTTTTGAGTGGACGCAATTAAGCGTGAGCACGGCAAATTCTGTTGGCAAAAAAGCATGCAAAACTGAACTCAATTAATTTCCTCACCAAAAGAATGTAGTCTAATTATTGCCCGAACCCAAAACGATCAAAACTGGACCTAATGAGAACACGCCACTTTGGTGGACCACGTAAAGTGGGGTCCATGGAAAAAAATAGGCAAAAGTCCCAGGCCGTACCGCGGGACCCACGTCCTACGGTTGATTGTGTGTGTGTGTTTTTTTTTTTTTTTTTAACTTTTTTCATTAATTTTTTTCCCCTTGAGTGGGCGCAAATTTGGAAGCAAACTGGTGAGTGATGAAGAGATGACGATGACATTTGTGAAAGGGAGGCTCCAGCTGGCCTTTGGCTCTCTGTTGTTTGCTTTGTGGAAAATGAACTGTCAACCACAAAATGTGCTCCAGAAAATCTAGCGAGGAGAATTTTTTTTTCCTTTGAGTTTTCTATGGGAATGATATATTTTTATAGAGGATTTATCTTGTAGAGATCCTATACATCCGTAGGTTTTAAAATTATTACATCTGATTAAATTATTTTACAGATTTAAGAGTAAAAAAGCAGATATATATTAATAAGTGTTTTTTTAGTTTCTATTAAAAAAATCCCATTTTCTCTGAATGTTGAATTTATTACATATCTCGTTAAAATAAAAAAAATGTAAAATTAAGTGGCTTTGATGATATGGATCTGACTAGAGGATTAGGGGTCCTAACTTTTTTTAATTTTAATTCATACTTAATGTAGAATTTATTTTTATTTTTTTAAAAAGGTTTTTTGGGCATTTTTGCGGGGAAAAGAGTGGAATTGCCCGAGATATTTTCTGATAGGTGGAAGGCTGAGTAAACGAACAGCCCGGAGCCAGCTCAGCAAAAGCCACCACCGTCAAGTTGCTCTTTACAAAGTATCGTACGGAACTTTATCAGGTAGAATAAACAAGTTTTTATTTAGGAACACAAACATTAATAAATAATTATCTCTGCACAGTGAAGTAATTTCCTCCACAAAAAAAAAAAAAAAAAAAAAAAAAAAAAAAAAAAAAAAAACTACAAAAAAGTCCAGAGCTTTTCAAAAATATGTTAAATATATGTTTGCAGATATCTTTGAAAGGACGCAAAGTTAGTAGTTTAAAATTTATATTGTATAAAAGCTTTTATTGTAATAATTAAAAGGTTTATATTGTTTATTAATTAGAAATATTGGTTTCAACTAGCTCTTAAACGAGCTACAACAATTCTCTTTCAAAATAAATAAATAATCCATATTTAATGCTATCATAAAATATCAGGGTTTAAATCGCTTATTTATGCATTAAAAAATTATAGAAAATATAAGTTTAAAAGTAAAGTTTGTGTTTCTTAAAAAGGTTCACAATTTCTTTTAAAGGGAAATTATGTTATAATCAACAACAAAGAATACTATAAACAGACCATAATGATAGTAGATGACCCAACAATATATGAAACATAATCCCTAATTAAGATTGAATCCATTAGTAAATTTTGATAACGATCAATGGAAAAGATGCATACCTGAAGCGTGATAACTAGAAAGCACCTCGACACACTAAGATCGAGTATATGTAAAGTTTTTTTTTTTTTTAATAACATAATTCCTATAATAAAAGGAAGCTTCAAATCAATGGAGGACCAAAACTCTATAGCGTTAAGGCTACCATCAACACCTCCTAGAGGCAACTCTAAAGGAAGATAAACTCCGCCCAGAAACTAATTTAAATGATTACATAGAATCTCAAGAGGCAAGAGGACTAGCTCTATTATTTCAATCTAAAAACAAGTACATAACATAACATCATAAGATACATACAAGGCAGAAACAACCACTTTATTAAAAACCAACATATACCACTAAACAGGAACAAAGTCTCAGCATGGACAAACCAACCAGAGCCAATCCGACCACCACAATCATAAAGAAGCAAAACCAACGACACAATAGAAGGGCCTCGCTGGCATCCACAACCGTGACACCAACTTCAACGCCTAAAACCCATCCATGCTCGCTGTCACACACAAAATCATATATGCAAGGAGAAAGAAAACCCGATGGGGCAAGATCATCGGGTCTTCAACGCACCCACATAGGTGGCCAAAACTCCAATGGCCCATCTCCTTCCTCTCTCAAGAGATTCCTTCCTTGGCCACGAGACCAAATGGGGGTCTAAAGCTATCCTCGTGGAGGCCAAATCTCCGTCTTAAGGGATGGGATTATGCTGACCAACTAAGAGCTACGACGAAATCTGGCCCTAGAAGGTAGGCACACAAAGAGAACCCCAGCCCACACAAGAGAGAGAAAGTGAAAGGGACGAATAATAAAACTTCAAACTTTATCAATAGTTATAATTGTGTTTCTTTTTTTAAGGGTTATTTATTTTGTTATATTCTATGTTATAGGTCGATTCAGACATTACGCCTTCTATTTTTTTATCCCATCAAATATATACCTTTTGATTAGATTTATTACGTAAATTTATATTTTTGCCTGGTTGACTTTTAATTTTAACCTAAAAAATTATTCAAAACATCCTCAAAGAGAAATATAAAAGGCCTTTAAATGTTCAAAAATATTTGAACTATTAGTTTTGACCTCAAAAATGTCTAAAACAACCTCAAACATGGTTCTTTTTGTGTGCTTTTGTTTTTGTTTTCTTCATCTTTTTTTTTTTTTTTTTTCGTTTTGTGAGGATTGCCATTTCAAAGTACGTTGTTGCCTTGGTAGTAGATTGTATATTTGTTATTAGGATTTTTAAGTTTTAGTTTTTTCTCTCTTACGTAAAGATAATTTGGTCATTTTAAAAGTAAAAATCAATTATTAACCAAGATAAGGTGTATAATTGTATATTAAATCCGATCTAATAGTACACATTCAATGAGATAAAAAACCTAATGTATAGTTTTTAAATAAATCTAAAAGATAAGGTAGAAAAAGATAAATATCCTTTTTTAAAACTATCTAACTGAATTATTCAAAGATATTTCTTTTATCTCATGAACTCCAATTAGATTCTAGAAATTGAAAAAGGTATCCTTACGTATATTTATATTTTATATTATCCTTTTATTTTAATAATTCATATTGCTACGTAATTATATTTATTTTCACGGATACTATAACATTCCTATTATATGACATTTTTTAATTTAAATTTTTTTATATTTTCGTGGATGTGGTTGTTTTCATCTTGAATACAGGTTGAAAGCAAATTCATGAATTGGACACATTTCATCACATTTTTTTCTCCTCCCTTTTTTACATACAATCTAAAGGTACCATGATGATGTTTTCACAAATTATAAGGTATTTTTTAAAATAATTTTGATCCATATGTAGCAATATAATCCTATATCAAAATATAGTGTGCCACAATAATATACTTTATTATAAGTGTCCAATTATTAGTCACTTGAGCAGATGATCGTCCACAGTTGTCATTAATAGTTAGTCACCTAATTTTATGTCCATTTCGAGCAGGTGCATGTTAGAGTAACTTGGTAAGTGACAACTAACAATAACTGGCTAGGATGTTCATGAATTAGGAGTCAATCGATAAACCAACCTGAAATTATAAAATTAAGTTTATTCTGATGTATTACTAATCTAAAAAGTATTTTAACTCAATCATAAATATCAAATTTTGTGGATTGGACCTACGATTTTTTAATTTAAACTAAGCTATAACTCACAAAGGCTTCACTAATGTCATTTCATTCTAAAATTAAAAAACTAATGAAATACAATAATATAAAATAGTTTTGTAAACTTATTTGTCACAATATGATCAGATTCAAATCTTCGACAATAAACTAAATAACTAAATTGTGGCATTAAAATCCATTATAATAAACAAACTTATAAACATTTATATAATACATATTACAAATTTATATCTTTTATTTTCTAACAAACAAGCTTACAAACATAATCTTATGTATAACCAAACTTATAATACATGTTACAAATTTATATGTACATTATTTGACATTCACAGATTGAGAAATTCTTTATAAGTAAACCAACTAAAAACCTTCACACTAAGATCTTTTCAACCCGCTAATACCAAAAGTTCTTTCAACCCTATCCAACCTGTAATTGGATTAAATTGAGCGGATTGATCAAAATTGCAAATTCATTGAATACGCTTACAGTTGTCTCGTCGTATTTGTTAAGAAAGTTGTAGGAATAACTTGGTCAAACGCACATAAGAAATCACGTAAAATGCCATAACATTGAGTGCAAGTAAATTTGAAAAGGGATCAATTTGCAATAAAAAAGGTAGGATATAGGCAAGGGTGCAGGAAGGTGAGGGCGAAGGATTTTTTTTTATTATTCTTTTAATATATATATATATATATAATACTTATTTGAACTTTTACATGTATTTATTTATGTTTGTATATAAGTATATATGCCTCTAACTTAAGTTAATAGATATATATTTCAAATATCTGTCCAATAATCCTAATTTTAATATTTTTGTTTTGTGTTTTTTACTAAATTTTAGGTGCTTTATCGAAATAGAATTATTAGATAGATATTTTAAATATATATATATATATATATCTATTAACTTAAGTTAGGGGCATATATTTATATACATATATACATATATAAATATATAAGCGTCAAAGTTCAAATAAGTATTATATTTACACACGTTAAAAAAATAAAAAACCTGAGGGGCATAGGCCCCCTCGCCCCCATCTCCCTCCGCCCCTGGAAATATTTTCCTCTAATTTGCTCTTTTGAGAGCATTTTGTCTTTCAAATTCTTATAATTTCTTAAGGTGACATGTAAAAATAATTTTTAAAAATGTGGTCATATTTAAGAGTTTTTCTTTTCACGCAACCTTCTTTATTACTAATTTTACATAAAGATCTTTCTCTAATTTGCCCTTGTTAAAGTAATTTTGTTTTTAAATGTGTCCCTAATTTAAATCTTTTTTCTTTTAGCACTTCCTATAGCTTACTTTATCTAATTTTTCAGCTAAAATCTTTATTATTCAAATACGCTCTACTTATATATAAATATATACTATTCAACCAAAAACACTTTTTTATTGAAACGTAACATTTCAATCTATTTTACTTAAAAAATATGTAAACTAATCTTCTATAGTATAATTACATTGAAAAAAATTAAAATTAGGACTTGATATTTAAAGGGTTTTTAATATTTTTCAAATTGTTAGTTTATGGCCCTTGAAACAAAATTCTAGCTTCACGACTGGATACAGATTGAGAAATCCAAAATTTCTGTCCCTTCTCTTTCTCTAAGGTTTGGGCCAGAAAGGGCAAAGTTTAGGCATTGTTGTCTGTGAGCGCAGGATTTATTTATTCAACAAGTGGATTTAATCTAATACGTTAATGAATTGGTTAATTTTGATCTCAATTTTCAAAGCTTAAATGGCCGGATGAAATTAGATGAAGTGTGACTTAATGTTTGATTTAGGTTTTTTCAGCCTTCTTATTTTAGTATTTGGTAGCAGGTCAAGGATAGTAGAGTCTATATTACAGCTATGTGATGTGTTGCACATTAGAGAAGTCAAGCAAAATACCTAATTTATTCCCTCCCAAACGGAACAACTTTGAGTCTCGTGGTTTTATTCAACATAGTACTCTTCTTTGGCAACGTTTTTGAGCTATCTTCTTCTTTAGAAACTTGACTTCACATAATTAAATTATTGTTTAATCGCATTAAAGATAAGATAATGACCGGAAGAAAAGAGAGAACGTAAATTTTTGTTTGACCTTAAGAGATTGGATCTTTAAAGAAGACTGAAGCAAAAGTAGATAAAGAACCAAGGTTTAGGCGATATATATAATCTTAAAATCGATTTTGTGAATTTTCAGATTGGTTCTTGCGGTATCTGTTTTGAGTTACTTGATGATGTATTTATGAATAATACTACCTTCTTGAATAGTGGATTGAGTTTTATCATTTGTAAAAAAAACTTTTACATTATATACCACTCACAAGAATTAATATAAAAGTAAAATTATGAAAAAAAACAAGTAATTTGTGGCATATTTTCAAAGAGTTTTTTTTTTTCATATGATATATTTTAATTTATAATTTAAAAAAGTGACCTATTTGTAAAACTCCCTTAATTGATCCTGTAATTGATCCTGAAATTGTTAAATGCACGTGAATATTAATGTTTTAAGAATGGGTTTATGCGTTCCGTTAACCAAAACAAAAAAAAAAAAAAAAAAGAAAGAAAACAAAAATAAAAACAAAAAAGAGTTGATGTTACCAGTTCGACCGGGTGATAAATCTATACTTGCCTCTAATAGTGTCTACTGTTTGAATATTCACATGC
The DNA here is from genome assembly GCA_946598075.1 of Artocarpus hirsutus. Lineage (NCBI taxonomy): Eukaryota > Viridiplantae > Streptophyta > Magnoliopsida > Rosales > Moraceae > Artocarpus > Artocarpus hirsutus. Next base: position 12,237 of record CAMOHE010026562.1, read on the forward strand.
GTACAACGAGAATTCTACGATAAGGTATAAAAAAAAAAAATATCCGTACGGCTCTATTTCATGTGGCAAGAACAAGACTACGTCTAACATTTATAAACATGCATATTAATGGACATACCTTACCATATAAAGCTACTTAAAATAATTTTAATTTCATATTTGTGTTTGGTTACAAGACTGGAAAATGGTGTCAATTGCACCGTTACATTAGTTTCAGGATTCTGACCGCAATAAATGAAAGCTTAGGGGCTGATTTGTAATAACACTTACATAAATAAAATTGCAAACACATCGTCACATATTTTGTCCAAACATTTTAATGCAGGGAAAGCATTCAAATTTTACACCTCGACATTCAGGATCAGCGTGAACTTATACCAGATTAAGTTTGCACCAACTTATTTACATATATTCAGCTAAATGATATATTCCTAGTGTTATTGAAATATAATTCTGTTTTTTCAACAAAAAGATATATGCAAAGATTGAGTGAAAGTTTCTTTCTTTTTTTTTTTTTAATAAAAAATACCTAGCGTGAACGTTTTAGAGTCCAGTAAAACTAACACAAAAATTAAAAAAAAATAAAAAAACTGAGTAGCACACCGACCAAGATGGGAGAAAAGCGGAGGCTTGAGGCGTCAAAAAGCTATCTCAGATCCAAGATGGAAAGTATGGATATTATATTTGGCACACTTATTTTTTTTAAATATTGGAATATGCATCAAGGTGTTTGCATTTCCTTTTGGCTATCGCATAGGAGGCTGCCTTCTTTCGAACTTAATCTCACTTTGGAACTTAAAATAGTCGCCAAATATTTGCCACTAAAATAAATTCTCCCTAAATTGAGTGAACCTAAGAGTAAATCATATTATATAGTTAAAACATTACTTAAAACTATAAAAGCTAAGAAAAATAAGTGAGGACTTTAAGAATAAAGTATGGCCATGTTGGAAATGAGTTGTTTCGTTAATTTCTTAATGAATAATAGGATAGCTACCAAACTTCAACCACTAAATGGCAGCATCTCAATCCGTATCAACCAAATGTATGATATACACATATATACATATATTCAGATAAACAAATATATATTTCCTATTTTTTAATATTTTGAATGAAAAAAAAGGCATAAAAAGTTAACTAACTTAAGTTGCACAGTTGTTTGAGTGAAGGTACTGAAGTATGTTTAAGGGAGTGTAACAACTAAAGTTCAATGAGTTGACCTCACCGCCGGGGGGGGGGGGGGGGGGGGGGGGGGGGGGGGGGGGGGGGG